>JAQFYB010008007.1:0-10208 GCA_034694085.1 Pogonognathellus longicornis
TCCTAGAGTTTCCTAAAATCAATCCAGCCTGGATTTCCTAGAGTTTCCTAAAATCAATCCAGCCTGGATTTCCTAGAATTTCTCACATTTCCTAAAATCGAGCCTGGATTTCCTAGAATTTCTCACTTTTCCTAAAATCGAGCCTGGATTTCCTAGAATTAGTCACATTTCCTAAATCGTGCCTGGATTTCCTAGAATTTCTCACATTTCCTAAAATCGAGCCTGGATTTCCTTGAATTTCTCACATTTCCTAGTGGGGGGAGGGTCTCGGCCAAATTTCCTAGGGACCTATGGTCCCGAGGTCCCCAAAAAATTCCATCCCTGTCGGTCTGTAACATTTTGCATTATTCATTTATTAAAATGAAATTAACACCATTAAAAGGAGCACAAAATTTCGATCAGACGATCAGTTTCTTTTCACTGTAACATATAAGGGTAATGAGCTACAGGGAGAACTATAAAACATCATTTACTTACCATGTAACAAACTCTGGGTGCTATTTAAAGGGTCCATAAAAATGAATTTTCCATATAAAAGCATTACTCTGTACTAAATGAAATAAATCATGAAAACAATGAAAAAAATGATTGCGTTCATATGTATAAACTTTAGAATTAAACTACTCTTTAAACACTGGTGTAAATAAAAATTGGGTGCCCCTATGCAAGAACCGCTTTTAGGGTCAAAAGCAATGTAATGTACATCAAATTCGCACGTAGGCCGAACAATTTGGCGATATTTTTGCACTTTTGAGGTAAAATAACCTCCTTTTATTCAATATTCTCCTTTTGGGGGCCCCCTGAACCATGGGGGCCCGTATGCCACGCATACTTTACTTAGCAGTTATTTACGCCACCGGCTTTGAAGTCATCCTTTGTTTCATTCGCTTCTTGTAATGTTAATTACAATGAATCGATTCTTTTATTAAGTGGTGGAGGTACAACATCACTTGACGTGAATGATTTGTCCGTCTGATTGTCTGGTCACAGTCGGTCACAGAAAATGATTAAGCAACAGGAGATGATTTTACAGCCGTACGTTGAATTTTCTGTTCTCTTGTAATACGGACAATGCCTATAGACGCTCTATATTAATGTGCATGTAATGAAATTAAAAATGTATACCTAGTTGTTAAAATTTTCTAAAAATCTGCAGGTTCCAAACCCTGGTTTGTTCCCCGAGCAAAACTGGCATGTTAAAGAAATTCAAGAGTGAGGCATTAGAAAAATAATTCTAAGCAAACCAGCAATTTTTTAAAATGTCCAAGATATTTTTCCAAAGCGACTTATATCTTCAATCTACATTATTATTTGCAAAGGCAGGAGATATATTTATCAATGAGTTCGAAACTTTGAGTTGTGTTTCAAGACCTAAAATTGCGGGCACTCTTTTTCACTAAGGTCACCTTTTCACCCTTTCAGTGTTTGTTGCACATACATTCATCATATATATACATTTATTGTTGTCTGAATTTTGAAAAGTTGATTGCTAAAAAAATAATTGAAAACTGAAAATAATTTAAAAAAACGCTTAGTAAGATGTTAATTTTAGTCTTAATAGTATGCACAAACTAAATCCACAGTATTTTATTTTCAATAGTATCAGAAAGTTACGTCAAAAGGTGTTTTTTTTAAAGTCCTAAAAAGATTATTAAATGGCTGTGAAAACCGAAGCCACACCAAAAATTGACTTTAGATTTAAATGTGAAAGATATCTTTGTTCATAAACTGTCATTAAAAATTAAAATATTATTCATTCGCTTAAATGGAATTGGTCCTAATAAATATGTTTGACGGAAGTTATTTCAACCAAGTAAAGGCTAGAAAAACGCTTACTCATCCAATGACTTTATTAATAAGGCTTTATTTCAATCTTAAAAATATGGCATCAAGCTATGCATATTGAATAGAAATTAAATTGGCGTTTTAAATACACTTGACAATAATGTTATTCATTATATTACTAAATAATTGGAAGTACAAAGTTTCTTTTCTTATATATGTAACGGTTTAATTTTGTTCGAGCGAAAGCGAATTGTTCTTCAGATATGAAATGCACGGATAGAAATAGTATTATCAATTACGGTCTCGAGGCTTGTTCGAGCAAAAATATTTGAATTGTGAACAATGTGCTGAGCACAGTGAGAAACAATGGCTTTGTGATGTAAAAGCAATTCAAACCGTGAAAACCAATTTGGCGTGATGAGAGCCTCTGCACGATTCGCTGTATCTATGCACCATACAAATCTCAATATTTTAGACATTTAGTGCGACATCAATACATATACAATACATTCTGTAAATATATTATTTAGTTAAATTGAATTACATCGAGGGAATAACATTCGTTCGGACAATCCCAAAATACTTCTGCTATTCTACAAATGCAGCCATTCATCCTAGCGGCTATTAAATGAAGAAAGAAAAATCGTCCAACATTATGTAGGAATAGCGAGGTGGAGTATAATGCGTCATCTCCTGTCGCACCAGTAAGCACTGCATATATCTAAAATTTCGTAAATGATGTAAAATGGAATAACGGAAATGACGAGTAATTTAATTACTGTGAATCACATCTATATCCAAAATTTTTGTCGTAGCTACTAAATGACAGTCTATTAAAAATATGGGCAATTTATTATAAATATAATGAAAATAGTTTAACGTACCGAGAGACTTAATTCAATTGTATTGATAGCATACGATACAAAAACTAATGGCGACAGAATTTCGGCCACTTGCTCCACCTGGTTACACAATGTGTCAATATCTTTTGACAAATGTATCCAGAATCTGTTCTCTATGAAGTCCCAAAATCATAATTGTATACTTTATTTCAATAATGCAATTTTCAAATTTATGCAAAAACAGAGACAATCATTTTCTAGCTACCTGCCATTCCTTTCGAATTTTGTATCGCTAAGGATTTCTGAGATTTACCTTTCTCCCAAAGAAATTCAAATTTAAAATGAAGAGCCCTTGCCATCAGAATCAAGAATGTATCGCCATAGTTCCAAGCAAACCAAAGAAATTGTTCTGCCCCTATCATAAAAACAACCAGCACGGGCTGGTAGGGTAACACACTAGCCCAGTTTTTCAATTCGAATTCATAATAAAATATCAGAAATGACTTTTCTTGAGCTGACCCGAAAATATAATTCAGAAAAACATTAAAAATTAAAACAAATTCATAATTCATTTCAAAATGTTTTCGTGCATATTACATATACTTTTGTATAAGTTGAACATGCTCAAATAAAAGGGGAAGTTGACCAAAGTTGCGGAAGTAAAAATTATTCCTGAAATCAAAAATATATCTCTCCCAAGTTTAGTGTCTTCTCTTGTAAAATGCAATTTGATTGACATCCATTTTTGCAACATCTCAATGATGGGTTTAGAGCCTTGTAGAAAGTAGATATAACTGGAATTAAATTGATAGTTTGTTCAGTTTGTTGCAAAAAAGTCAATGTTGGTAATGTACAATGAAATACAGTAACAATATATGGAACTACAATCAAAGGGACCATGCACACGTAACCAAAATTTTGCGTATTTTGGAACTCCTCCATTTCTGTCAACAAGTGTCTCACTTCATGAACCCCACCCCCTTGAAATTACGTAACGCTTTTAGGAACCACACTTAATAATGAATTTAAAATTGTTCAAAATAAATAAGTTATTGTTTATTAATCTTTAATAATAGAAATGTTGAAATAAATTCAAAAGATGATTTACAACAAACAATGCAAAAGCTTTTAAGTGACCAGATCTACCTGGCTTCGCCCAATAGGCGGTCCTCGGTATCTTGGAAGAAATATTTTCAAGATCTCTGAGCATACAGAGCAAATGCGGTTGGACAAAACCGAGTTTATTGATATTGGGGCCGAAACTATTTTGAATATTAAAAGGATTTTTTTTCGAATGTTTTATTTTATTTTAGATTCAAAATTGAACGCAATTTAGCTAAACCCTAAACGTACGTTGGGATTGTCACGTGGTACCCCCAGTTTTGTTACACCTGGGGGTACCCTTACCTGCGTAACACTTTATAGCACCAATTTCCTAAATTACGCATGTACTTGTGCATGGTCTCTTGTTTTTCACATTTACATTTATCAAGGATCTAATAAAAAAATAATTGTATTTTACTTGAAAAACCCGCCCAGATAAAGAATCGGTAGGTCAGCAGTTTCAAACACATTACGCTGTTTTACCATACCAATAAAGCCGATTACAAGACATACCAGCATCACCAGTGAAAATGATATACATGTAATTGTTTGGACACTAACATTTCTGTAAAACATTTAAATCCTAAAAGTTTTGTACGATAATCTTCAATAATTAACAATATTTGTTTTTGTACATATTAAATGACATTAATAAGTATATAAGCCAATTGTAATAATTTACTAACCGGAATTTGAGGTGTTCGACACCGCCATTTGTCTCGAATAATCCTTGCATTGGAACAATTCCAAGAAATTTGCCCAATATTAAATATCCTCGTAGTTTTGTATAAAGACAATCAATGCATGAATTTGTGTTTGGTTCCGTTAAGAACATTTTACTAGTTTCACTTGGCGATGGTGAATTAATCGCCATTTTCCTATTGAAATTAATTCTATTTTTACATTGCTGATTCATTTAAATCCTTTTGTTATTGCTTTTCTTTCCCTATGAATTACACAAATAGGTAGGTGCTTAATTTGTTAAAATAACTTTTCTTTTGAATATTTTTATTTTATAAACTTGACTCAATGAATTAGCCCGTCTTTTACCCAACTACTTAGTTGAGTTGTGGTGTTATACCCACGGAGCTACATTTGTAGTCCCATGTAAATTTCGCAACTACATTTGTAGTCCAATGTATTAATGTAGACAGGCTCTTAATACATTGGATACAAAATATTTCTTCAGATTTTGAATTTTAAAAAATTCAAATTTTGGTTCACATACTTCAAAGAAACAGTAGAAGATAGCTGGATAGTTTTTTGACAAATAGAAAAAATCCCAAGTTACCTGGTTAAAGGGAACATGGATTAATTTTAATACAAAGTTTGAAAAACTACAAATGTAGTAGGTTGGGTAAAGGACGGGTTAATTAGTACTCATTGTCAGTCCAAGTTCGCATGTTTTAATAAAATTAACGTTAGGATAGTACTCTGAAAAGAAAAATGGCATTTTATTGTTTCAGTTGGTTTGGAATAATAGGTGCGGCTAATTAGCTTGTGCGAATGTTTGCTCATTGGATTCAATGATAATGAAGATGTTTGTATGAATTAGTAATCGCCCTTATGCTACAATAAATATTACCCACCCGAAATAAAGATGCAGTTGCAGCATTCTGATCGAACATCAAATTATGATAATTGATTAGACAACAACAATTTATGAATTAATCATGGTACATATCGTACATCTCAGCAAAGACGAACTGCAAATAGATTAATGTATTATTCACAATATAAACATAGGTACTTTGCTAAATGAAAATAATTCAGCTAGAACAATAACGATGCTAATAATAATGATGATCAATAAACCGAATTTCATAGCCTAAGACGTTTACTGAGAAAAAACATAATTAAATACATAAGAACATATGATTGCTAACTTAATATGTATAACCAATTATGAATAAATAATCAAACGAAATACAATGGAAGATAAATATTTGCACTAAGCTAACTAAGACTATATTGTGAGCAGTGGCGCATTTAGGGGGTCTTAGGGAGCTCAAAGCCCTCCCCCCTCAAATTTCTGGAAACTAAACTTCTCCGAAAATAAAGAAAGTAATTTAAACTCCCCAAATAGTTTTTTGCCGTAAAAATGCAAACAATCTCAAAAATTGATCCTTTTTTAGTGGAGATTTCATGTACTTTTTTGTTAAAATAACCTCTCTTTCCGGGTTTCGGTTGGAGAGAAATACTCCAATGCACCGCTGGGAACACCGCTGACACCATGAGACATATATTTGATGACTCACATTGAGCTACAGTTAGGGTGATGTGTGACAATTACACAAACCGTATGATCTTTTCAATGCGCAAACCTCCTTATACATGGGTGGGTGTAGTAGAGCTTGGTTGTCCGGGTCACTTCATTTTCGTATGCATTTTGATACACATTTTACCAAATCAACAAACTCTAAGCTCATTGTCAAAACATTGTATCTGTTTCTTCTGTAGTACCTACTATGGTATTATCCCTATCCTTGTTACCTACTAATGTATAAGGAGGTTTGCGCTTTGAAAACATCATACGGTATAATACTTAGTTTATTATATATACTTCATATCATTTGTCCATACATATCATAGCAAACCCGAAGAGAGTTATTTTATCCGTTGCGGACTCTATCTCTTTTCTAATTCTATTCATATAGTAAAATTAACAAGGCCCGACTATAAACCTTAAACAGACAGAATTTTACAAAAGAAAAATTTTAATTCCTTTTGAAAAGCTGCTTCAAATAATCCAAGTGTTCTTTACGGCAACCAAAATTGATGAAGGCGTACACAGCCATCACCAAACACAAGAACATCATTATCCAGATCATGTTGATGGGATCAGTAGCTACAGTAGCTGGCGCAATAGAAGCTATTAACGTAACAACAGGAAGTTCCGTGATAATAAAAAGTTTAACACAGATGACGTATCTGCAACAAAAAACGTTAATTATTTTATCAGTTAGTCATAAAAAAACATTTTTAAATAATTTGTTTTCTTACGAATTCCACATTTTCTTATATTCAACGTGTGACAGTTCATCTGAATTTTTCATGTTTTTACTGTGTCTGAGAAGAAGTATAGTTGTGACAATAAACAAGGAAACTGCCAATGTTGCAACAACACAGGATATTACTGAAGTAAAACTGTAGCAAAATGTGTCTGATGTATGGTAGGGAAATATATCCGTGGCATCTCTGTATTTATGAACTGTGTCTCTGAAATATATTGTTTATGATAATTGAAGATGAGGAAACATGTTTATTTGTCAACATTTTTGCAGGTAATAGGAAGCAGATATTCGACAATTGAATTAAATTGTCGCATACTCTTACCGGTTAATATAAGTAATCAAAGTTTCCACAGTATAACCAATAAATGGAACCACCCAGCATATCACAGTACCAAAGTTATTTCTTCGTTTTCTATTCTCACTTAAAAATGTTTTCCTGTTCCAAACCAAAAGAATTTTTTATTTATTTATAAATCATTTATCATATAAACTATATATTAAGGTGACACTAGCACACTACGTGACGTTTTTACAGATTAAATTATTTCTCCGGATTGGAGAATAAATTTAAAATTCGGGGTTATTTGCTTTGGAAGCTAGATTCTTGACCTTTCATAATTTGGTTTTAGTTTTTCGAAAAACTGAAAACCGTATACCTTGTTAGTTTTTTTTCTGTTTTTCCACAAAAATCCTGATTCAGTCTACAGTTTTTCGAAAAACTAAAAAAACATTATGAAAGAGCAAGAATCTAGCTTCAAAAGTCAATAGCGTTAATTTTGAATTAATTCCCGAATCCGGAGAAATATTTTAATTTGTAAAAAACTACTTGACTTTTTTACAGATAAAATAATTTCTCCGGACTACCGGACTCCGTGACTACCTCACTCAAATTAGACAAATTCATTGGCATTGTTAAACCACTATTTAGAAATATATTGCAGACAGCGAACTAAAAGAATTAAGAACACAAATACCTAAGTAACATTCACAATAATTTTTAAAGGATATATAAAATATTTAAAAATCCTCAAAGATTTGAAAGAGATAGAGCAGATTGGTTTGCAATACCCTTTGATATTCCTAAAGCTTTTAAAGCTAAAATAAAACCTCCTCCATCAAAATAAGACGTACAAAAGATTTTCATGAGAAGAGTAAACGGTTAAAACGAAAAATACAGTACAATGTTGCGAAGTTTAAACTTGATATTAATTAGACCTGTGAATAGCAGTCGTTAAATAGCACGGCACTTCGTTATAGTTGATGGTGATAAAAATATAACCTTCTCAATTTTCTTGCCTAATCCATTTAGTTACGATGGTCTGAATGAAATATTTTTGTTAGTTAAAAATTATAATTGTTTGCAAACAACAATACCACCTCAAGCTAAATATTTTCGGCCTACTACTTATTAATTTAACAGTATTGCTGGTCGTAATATAACTATAGACATTGGAAAGAGATTCAAATTGTAGAAGAACTTACCACACTATTAAGAAAACATCCAAACTTATCAACAGTCTCACAAAAGCTTGCACAAGGCCCAATGTATGCACAGTTTGTGCTGATAATACAAAAAGCAATAATTGAAACTTTTACATTATCGGATGATAGAAAAATATTAATTGTACCATTGCTAGTTAGCGAAATTTTTTATTTCGAGTGACCAGAAAATAAGTTACTCAATTCTCTGTAGGAGTATTTTCAAATTACTCACCAACATACATCACTAATGGAATTGCAAAATAATTATCGAACATTAAATCAGAATACGCGTAACTGCACAAATTGATTTGCCCAATGCACTCCAAAAGTTCATTCAAAAATATCGAAAATTCTATCCAGGTCGTTGCGTTAGTTTTTTTTCTGCGTATAATTACCAGAAAGTAAATTGATATTGTCGAGAGATGAAAAAGTGCAGCAATTGCCATTGAAATTATGAGAATCAACTTCAGAAGATACTACAAATAAATTGAAACAAACAAATTAAAAAAAATAAAAAAGAGAAAAAAATGAGTACAGAATATTTACAAATTAATTTGACATACAAATTTTCTCAGAGGTGGTAAAGGACAAAACACTAATAACTTGGACCGACTTTCCATCTTAAAAGACTGTTCCTTTACAGAACCGTATAAGTCATCAACACAATAGAAGTCATCTATTTGCCACCACAGTTGTTGACCAAAACAAAATAAAGCTATTTCTATATTTCCTGTAGTCCCACTAAAACGAAAACTGAAATAGGTATGTCTAACATCAGCAGCAAAAAAAATGAATGATAAAATAATTCAAAATTAAATTGCTCCTTTTGTAAAAACTTACTATCGGTAATCCATATTTGACAAAACTTTGTAGGAACAATTGGGGAATCCATATTCAGCAATGATTTCGCTTCTCTGAATGTCCACGTAGTTATTAATTATTAATATATCACTGTTGCTCGAATCCGCAATTGCAAATGCCTGTTTGCAAGATAATGAATTATTTACTCCATTTTCAATTTTATATTTCAAAGGACAACATTTAAAATATTTTTGGATTTTGCTCTCAGTTTCAGTAATTATTGATTCTGAAGCGTCTTCCTGAACTTCGGGACCCGCTGTCTCATTCGCTATTTTTATGTTCTCAGGATATGAGAAACTTGGTATAATAATCATAAATAATAAAACTTGTAATTTTTTGAACGTCATTCTATTAGCTTATTATGCTTATGAGATTCGTCACGAATCTTCGTCGTCTTTACAAAGGTCTCAGTAAATAAATAAAGCTGGGCACATTTATATGAATTGCGTTTAGAGATAAAAATGTAGTAACGTTATTTGCAGGAAATGTAATACATCAATTCAAACTTAATTTTATTTTCCTGCGAAACCCAATAAATTATCTTACAATTACATCTGTTTGTGGATTGTGTAAAATGTGTGTTATTATAAGACTGTACAAATGAACATACATAATATTAAATAGGTTTATACATCGGTATACAATTATAATACCTGATATTTATAAAATTCAACAATAAACCAATCTTTGTCTGATTTAAATGAATTTGTATAAATGGAATTACAGTAAATGTTAATTTTGTATCCTGCATGGGCCATTTACAGAATGTTTCGTAGGTACATGAACTTTTACTGAATAATGTATTGAGATTGCGAACTTTTATGAAACAAATAACGCCAGGGGATCAGAAACTTACTATGATCTCATAATGTGGGTGTTCGGGTGGACAATGTTAATACAAGATGGATATCTGTATGAGCACGCTCTCGTGACACACAATAACGATACGATCGTCTTCGATAGCTCAGACTCAAATCTGAACCTCAAATAACTGTCTCAATAGTTCACTTTACGAAGGACCAGCCGCTTTAACGTGCGACAACCAGTGGCTATCCTAGGTTCAGTGGGCCCTGGTTCAAAATTATCATTTTGGGCTTCAGTGGGCCCTTTACTATGAAGA
>JAQFYB010008008.1:0-10204 GCA_034694085.1 Pogonognathellus longicornis
CAAGAATCTATCTACAAAAGTAATGCCAACCGAATTTTTATTTTATTTTCCATTCCGGAGAAAAGATTTAATTTGTAAAAAAATCAAATAGGGGGCAGAGCATTCTTAAGAGTAAACGCTAACTTGCTCCACACCCGAATTTCTGAAAGTACAGGGTTGTGAAAATATCTACTTTGTAAATTGGTATGCAAAGTTTTAGTACGTTTTGAAGTAAAAGTTTCGTAGTAATAGTGCAACAATTAATTAGGATTTTTATCAATATCAAATGCTGTCAAATATCAAATATCCAATAAGGTAGCTGAAACGCCACGAACCAGAATTTGCATTTTACAATCTCTCTATTTTATAAATACATCATAATCAATTCACTCCATTTTCTTCCAAAATACTCTTCAATCAACTATTAGAATTACTTCTAGTTAATTGTTTGCCTAAAAATTGATCGAGGTTGTTCTCGTTGAAAGTATACATTATTTTTGAGATCTTTTGAGTTGCTGTGAAATGAGTATAGCGTCCAATATCAGAATGATGGTAGGAGTAGGATTTTCAATGTTATATCAAAAGGTTATAGCCACCCCTAACATTAAAGAAACGAATTTCAGCATTTTATATTCATTGTTATGTATTACAGGTTATTAATTATAGTCTACACAGTTAATTGACCTGCTGTTTAAAACATAATTAATTCTAGATGAAAATGGGATGGGATGAAAGTGCGAACGCTTTAAAATGTCTAGCCCCTGGGTTGGATTGGAGTTTAACAGTGGAATTTAAACAAATTGACTGTGCCAACAGATTTACATGCGAAGAACTCGCCCCCGCAGTTTTTGTAATATATTTTTGCATACAATCATTAGTTTATTAGCGTAATACACTTACTGTTGACCCAAAAATATTAGACACTGGTTTGGTTATGTTGAGTGCATGTTCAAAATGAAGTTAAAAATATTTTGGATTTTTTCAGATAATGTTGAATTTTTTCAAAAATAGAGGATTTGGGATATTAGATGTCTAATGATTTTCAGTCAACATTAATAATAAAAGATTTTTTGTAAGATCGATCGATCGATGGGATTAATGGCTTCATTATTTCTAGGATGCTGCAACGTACGCCACACGAGTTTATACAGGTGAACTTTGCTATCCGATTCGAACGAATCATCCTTGCAAATCGCTGCAGCCATTGTTAAATGGATTTTTTCAGTGCAATGTCACCTACAAGTATTCGAAGCCACAAGTCTACCAGGATATTTATTTTTTCGGATTCGATGGAAAATTTTGTACTACATTAAAAAATTATACAGCTATATACACACATATATATTCAATCATATTATACTCAAAGTGGCTTGAGGAATGACGACAAAGGAATTATACTGTGATGGAATACTGAACAAAACTTCAACTTTTTTCAATGTGAAGTATTCCACCACTTCATCCCTTTAACCGTTAAACCGCCTTGATATATACCACTATATATAGTGCTCATCATTTTTCCTTAATTTACTTAAAAGTTTAAATTTCGACAGACCTTGGAAACGTAGCTGAACCTCCTGTTTCTGTGATTATGAAAATGGAACTACTCAACACGACATATGCTCATTATATTCTGCCTATTCCAGGAAATTTTATTTTTTCATGTGAGGCCCATTCGTTTTATTTTGAGCATGAAATTCAATGGATGGTCGTGTATCTGAATGGCACTCAAGTTTTGTTTAACCCAGGTATGTTCAATCATCCAAAATAAACACTAGAATCCAATTGACATTTTAATAATAAATGATTTCGGCAATAGTACAAACTTCTTAATATAAATTATTTTTCAAAGAAAACATTACAGATATTTTCAATTCAAAAAACCCTCAAATGGAGGAGTCACAAACAACAAATGTGAAACGAACCTCTCAATTTCATTTGGGGGATATTTCTGTACACAAAATATCATGTGTAGCTCCCATGTTGAGCATTATGAACGACTCCAACAGGTTTCAATGGAGATATACCACAATGGACGTCAAATTAGCACGTAACCGAAATTAATTAATAATAACCTTACTACCAGGCTCGTAGCCAGGGAGAGTGCAATGGGTGCATCTTCATCCCACACAACAAATTATTATTGTCGCAAAAGTATCCAAAATTTGAAAAAAAAATTCTGTGGAATTCACCTAAACTGGCTTAATTTTTTTGATCGAGACGCGTAATCATGACTCATTTATACTTTATACCACATATTGCGACCCACAGATCTCGTCATAGAACCTTGCCGTGCCAACTCATAATTCTGGCTACGTGGCTGCTTACGATATACATTATAATATGATCCTCCTAAAATTTTATAGTAATTAAAAGCTTTGCGATCAAGAGTTAATTTAGTCAATTAAAATATTAGGATGCTGTTGGTAGATTATTGTACTTTGAAGAATACATTTAACATTTTCGTTAGAGCAAAAATAGTAGGATTGAACAAAATCAATGATATAATTATATCGCATGATGGTCCACAGAATTCAAGTGTGAAATCTAATGCCATTATTATAAATTATAAATATTATGTTTCTTTTAATTATTAATTCTTCGTGTATGCACACAATTTACATTTCTATGAGAGTAAATTAATACTTTGTGTATTTTACACAGATGCGCTACCTCCAGCTATTCTTGCTTCCAAATATCAGTTAAATGTTTACTTTCGGGTTGGTGAGAAAAATCAGGTTTTAATGTGCGAGGCAGTTGGATTCCCTGTACCAGACATTTCTTGGTCATCAGAAGGGAAGGTAGCTCTACTTAAGTTTAAAATTTGTTGTTTTTATCTTCATCATTTTTTGTGCATCCTAAAATTCGTATGCATAGGAAGAGTTTGACTTCCCTGTGGCAAAAATGCTTTTTTCTTATTCCAATGGGAAATTTATATCAACTTTATACTATATTTTCTATTCTATTTCGCATATTTGATTTACTTTTTGCTCCCTTTTAATTGTTTTATGTTGCGAACTCAATAATATTGACAAACCGAATAGTCCACAACAATGGAGTTTTTCCCATTTTCCCCAATTTTTCCACTGGTTGGGAAAAAGTGTTCAAAATCGGTTTTTCCCAATAAATATCGAACTCTGTTTATACGTTTAATTTATTTTAATTTTTAATTTTATGACTTTAATTTATGATTAGAATTTAATGACAATGAGTATGTTTATATTTGTTTGTTAGTATCATCCTCATTAATTTCATTTAGCAATTCATATTTGTGTTTATATTCCGACGAGATGTCTCTACAAATATATTTTGATTCCTTTTCAGGAAATAGAGCCTCCCCTTGAAATCAATAACGGCCCTAATTTTAAACTGATACAGTTCCCTAAGTACAACAGTAGTTTTGCTGGAGACTACGTATGTTCTGCCTCGAATAATGCTGGAAATACTACGAAAACATTTACAGTCCGTACATATAAAGAGCCGTCAGATACCACAATCTGGAATTTTGGGAATATACTTGCTAGTGGTTTATCCATTTGCATGTTCTTCATAATAATTACACTTTTCCTATTCATCCGTCGATTGCGCACACAATCCAAGGTATGAGACTATAATGTTTACTGTGTATCTCGACCAACCTATAAATAAATGATTATAAAATTAATCTATTGGCAATTTTTTTTTGAAAACTTACCTGAACTTTTGAAATTCGAACTCGTGATCCAAATAATTTTCATTGATATGTTCGTATTAGAATCGCCTAACTGAAGATGACATAAAAGAATTCAGGGAAGGATTAGCAGCAATTAATACGAATGAAAATGCAGCACTTTTACAACCATACATTGCAAATCATGAAATTTCAAAGAACCAGTTTTCCGTGGGCTAGAACCAATAATAATATGACTAATTTTAAATAAGTCAACACATCAGCTTCATCAATAATGTTTTTTGATTTATTTTTAGATCAAAAGAAAGTGTTGGGAAAGGGCGCTTTTGGAATCGTGTACGAAGGAACTGTCACAATGGACACTTACTGCGGTACTGCCGCATTTAAAACGGTGCATCGCAACTGCAAGGTGGAAATATTCAAAGCGTTGCTGTCTGAATTGAAAATTATGATTCACATTGGTCAACATGAGAATATTATTCGTCTCATTGCTGCTTACACTCAAGAAATTGGAAATGGTAAAATGCAAAGCTGCACACATTAATTTGTATATTTACAATTGGTGGAAACGAAAATAAACTTTAATGTTAAATGATTTCAGGAATCCTGTACATAGCCACCGAATTATGTTCTGTAGGATCATTAGAAAAATACCTTCGCTCACACGAGGAAATGTTTTTCGATAATAATGAACTAGAATTGACAAATGCTAACGAAATGTAAATGACATACATACTGTGATATTTACACTCATTTATGCTTTTAGATTTATGTAGAGTAAATAGATGAGTATAAATAAGTCGTTGATTTAATTTTCTACTTAGCGGCTACTCTGTGTTAACATCGGAAGAGAAGCTAGCAAAATTTAAAGAAAAATTAATCACCTGGTCAGCTCAAATTGCAAACGGCATGCACTACCTGGAATTAAAACATGTAATTCAATTTTACACATCAATTTTATTACACGCACAGCTTCAGTCAGGTGCAAATCCTGGTCAAATATTTAGGAGGGCAGCAAAAAAATGATGGTTTAATTTTTATTGATATCTACTACAATTGTGTAAATATTGGCTCTTAGATCGTTCATTCGGATTTAGCAACAAGAAACATTTTACTTACTTCGGATGAAATTGCAAAAATCACGGACTTCGGTTTGAGTCGTCGAATGTACAATTATTATGACTATGTAAAGAAAGATGGGAAAAAGGATCCTCTACCTTGGAAATGGCTGGCCATTGAGTCTTTGCGTACACTCACTTTCTCCACACAGTCAGATGTCTGGTCTTATGGCATAACCCTATGGGAAATGTTTTCTCTAGGAGCTGTTCCATACCCGGGAATTTCTTGGACTGTCCAATTTCAAGAAATGCTGGCTAACGGTTTACGCAATCCGAAGCCAACATATGCAGATTCAAAAGTGTTTGTGACTCCTTAATAATTAGTAAAATATTATAGCTAGTGCAGTATAAAGAGTGCAAAATGTATTTGTATTTGTCCATTTAGGTATAGTGTGATGCTTTCATGTTGGGATATAGACCCTAAACAACGTCCTTCATTTATGGAACTCAAAATGTTTTTCATGAAATCGGCCATCAATCAGGTAACCAAATAATTTCAGATGAACTTCTACATGTCATATATAGTGTCTATTAATCTAAAATATGCGTATAAATAAATACAATGTCTGTTTCCTTGATGCCGATAGGATGACGAAAATTCAGAGGAAGTATTTTATGTGCAATTGGATGAGGATACTGCTCCACTAATTGTTGCTAGTTAAAAGCCTTGTTTGTCTTGTAACCAGACATCGATCGTAAAAAGGAACCGAAATTAATGTAAATAATAAAATTGATTAGGTATTTTAAAGGCCACTAATTATCAGCCGTTCTATTAATTAACCGGCCATCCGGTACAAACATGATTTTGAAAGATGTCGAGTCAAAAATTAAATGGACCAGTCTTCCTCCGCCATTTTTTTCTCAGCAATGTAAGTTTATAAATGCTATAGTTCACTTTTCGCCACGGGTGGGGGCCGGTCAAATTCCTAAATTTCCCTAGGGGGTTACTACAATACCTATGTTTCATATAAAAAATTTACTTGTATTAAAATAATAACCTAGTTGTAATGTACATATAATCTAACGACACTAAAAACTCACAAGGTTACTAAACTATTATATAATATTCCTATAATTTGCTTTTTAGACGCTTATGTTATAATATGTCTGTATTGTTAGAGCATCACATAGTGTTGTTTTTGCTCATAAAAATGAGCAAACTTCCCATCAGTCTTTTGCAACCTTGATTTTGTGATTGTATCTACGTATACTGTAGTAAACTGGAATTTGATATAACACTATGACTCTATGACATAAAACCAGCTTTATAATTTTGCATTACATTCTCCCACACATCCCATTGCATTGAACCTATTATGCAACACACAGGTGTAAAAAATTTACAGGGAATGTAATTGTGTATAGAAGGAACAACTCTGCAGTTAAACATTCGACTAAATTATTACATGTTTGAGAATTGTACTTAATCTGAGTGTTTAATTTTCAAAGAATACATCTAGTATTAGTTTTGTTTTGTAGCTCTCGTTTTTGCAGTGACAAAATACACGTCATGGGTTTACACTACACTGTGATAAACATAAATGTAAATAATATCGTGTAAATTATACTCCAGCAAAATGTTGTACTCGACATTGAGTGTTATTGTTTCATTCATTTTTGTAGCGAAAACGACTTATTATATGGATTTAGAATTCAGATATTTTGTGCTGTAAATTTGAGACTACTACCACAAATTTGAGGTACCGGGTTTATTATATATTTTAATTTTATAAAATATTATGATCAATGTCTGAGGACAGAGATATCACGGCTAAATGTCTGAGGCAACTGAGAAACTATCTTATAGGTAAGATGTAAATATTTAGTCATTTAATTTCTTAGGTTCAACTCTGTTCGAGTTTTCTATTCGGAAATTCTTAATTGAATCAAAATAAAATTCAATATAGTTTTAAAATAAAGAACATTATGCAATTGATAATTAAACTTTATTATTTAGACGACGAAGATTTAAAAGTGCCTATCCACGATGAACATTTCTTAATTCGATTCGTGAGGAACACAAATTATGACGCAGAATCAGCCTTTACAATGGTAACATGATTATATATTTCTCAATGTAATCCTCGTTCATTTATTATTTTTAAAAATCAGTGACTCTGCAAAATAAATACTATTACACCTTTACTTATTTATTACTATTACAATAGTTCAACAAGAAAAATTAAGAAAATGTGCTCTAACAACCCTTTTGTGCACAATTTCATTTAATGCATTGTAGGTGAAGAAATACTTCAAGTTCAGGCAGAAAAATGCAAAACTTTTCAAAATGGCATTTCCTAGTCATCCGATCGTGAAAATGATTTTGAAAGCTAACTCTCTGTTGAAACACAAAGATCCAATGGGACGATCAATTATAATTTTCAACAATCGTAATACAACCGTTCCAAATTTACACCTAATACAAAGACAATGTATTTTATTTATTTGTATGTAAGTTTATTTTACTTTTCCAGCTTCATGGGAAGTCAGAAAGTTTAATTTGGACCACATCGCAGCAGCTTTTGTACTATTGGTAGAAGAGTTACTTTCAAGGGAAGTGGAATTGCAAATAAATGGAATTGTGATTATATTAAATCTTAAAAATTTAAGTTTGGAGCAAGTTCAGGAATGGTCAATTAGACGAATCAAATATGCTCTAGATATTTTTCAGGTGCGTAGAAATGTTTTACTCTATCTACCCGTTGTTCTCCTTTCTCTTACCATACCAACTCTGAATTTTTTAATTACTCTCATAATCATCTATCTATATATAAAAATTTAAACCATTGCTGTTTAAAAAAAATTGTTGCTCATTTCATAGGGAAGCATTCCAGTACGATGCAAGCGTATACACGTTATCAATCAGCCAAAAATATTAGATTTTTTATTAACCGCTGTAAAACCTTTTACGACTGACAATTTTACAAAAATGGTAAGTTTACATAAACAAATGTTTTACATTTCTTTAAGTAGTACATGAATAGTAATTAAATACAAAGTTAGATTTAATTTTTATAGTTGGCTAACATTTAGTACAATAAGTACAATAGATTATTTATATCTATAGATACAACAACGAATAATGTGAGTTTTACTATTGAAAACATTTAGGAGTATTCGTAATATTATTACTCATATTTCGCTTACACAGTTTTCGTTTCATGGACAAGGCTTAGAAAACCTTCATGAAAAAATTCCAACTGAAATTCTACCATACGAATATGGTGGCAGACTAGCAGAAGATGAAGCGTACAATAAGAATTTCTACAAATTATTGTTGCCTAAAGATAATTATTATAAAAGTAAAAAACATATTATTATGCTATTCTTCATGGATATAATATAATATAATATATTTTAATACAACATTGCAATGTTGAATATAAATATAACGATTTGTCATTTCAATGTCTTTGTCATCAGAATTGCAAGCGTACGGATATGGAAATTGTGAATACGAACCCATGGAAACAAAAAAGAAGTACCAATAAGTTGAATGAAAGAATGCACCTATAATAAGTAATACGACTATAATAAGGTAGACTGTCGATGGTTGGACAATTTGATGAAAATTTTTTCTCTTTATTCACCAGAAATATTTACGAAATATTTATTCACCAGAAATATTAACGAAATATTTATTCGCCAGAAATATTTACGAAATATTTATTCGCCAGAAATATTTACGAAATATTTATTCGCCAGAAATATTTACGAAATTGTTATTCACCAGAAATATAACTATGCTCAATACTTAAAGCTGTTTCTTTTTTATTTTAATTATTTTTACTAATTGTGTATGTCATAATGTATGAGTGACGTAATTTATTTAAAAGTAATTGCTTTGTCCAACCATCAGCAATAGTGCTAAAAGCTGGTCAATGACCCGTTGAATGTTGGACAAAAAATTATTAAAAGACATCAAATGGCAAAACATAGTTTACCGTCTTAGCAGGTCTTAATCAACCCAGTAAATCATTTCTAAGGAAAATAATCGTTAAAGTTATTTCGATACAAAATGGGATAAAATGAAACCACGGAAATTATTTATTATTGTAGCAATCATTTAATAAATGATTCCCCCCCCCCCTCATAACTTCTTTTAGTTGAATGAGTAATGATACATACTGGACTCAATGTTGCTTCTCGGTCTCTGTACAATACTGTTCTTATTCCATGTTCCATAAAGCTATTTATACACGACTTAGCTGGACAGGAAGGGAATGGAATATCGAGGTGAAGGACGGATTATAGGATTAAAGGCACCATAAAAATTATGCATGAATATGATTATCATAATCTAAATGCTTTATCATCACAGCCAAGAGAACAATGAAAAATTATTTCATAATTAATATCAAACATTAATTATATACGTATCCATGTATGTGAGAACTCTTTGACAAAAGTTCATTTTAAAGTGCACAATATATTGGTAGTTGTAAAAAATCTATGGATGACGGAAAATTTACTTTACAGTAAATTGGTCAATGAAAAGGACATTTTAATTTTTTTAAACCAAATTTCAAACCGATAACCTAACTTTTTCGTCATATTTGGATATCGAATTCTGATATTGAAATAAAAAATATAATATATAAATTACCGGAAATAATTATTGTTGTCCAACCTTCACCATTCTCCAACCATCGATCATTTAATCCTCCCATAAGAGTATGAATTTTCCATATAAAATATGAAATCACACACATTATTCATACACATTAATTCATACACTGACATATGAAAAAAAACAAAGAATTGGGAATGCTGCCTTAGATCTGTAGATATGCAAATGACATTAAGCTAATGAGTAAGCATTAGTCATATTAACATACAAACTGCTTTTTAATGGATATCCTGTATTCGTGTTTGGAGTGACTGACAAGGGAAAGAAATTTCATCCAAGTGGAATGATGCTGAGTACTGCTGAAACTGCAGTAGATTTCGAATTTGAATTTCAGGCACTGAAACAAGGAGTAGAGTCCGTAAGCCAGGAAGTATATCAACCTAAAGTAATAATTGCTGATTCTGCCTGTGCTATCACAAATGGTTTTGAAGCAGTATTTGGAAAAGAAAATTCTCGTGTTCATTGCTGGGCTCATGTCAACCGAGCTTATGGGAAACGATTATGTGCTATAAAGAGTGCAGATCAAAGAAATGAATTGAATGAAGATATATATCAGCTTCAGCTTTGTTTGTCACCAGAATCATTCCAGTTTGCTATCTCTTTGTGGATCAAAAAATGGAAGAAGAAAGACTGTCAAATAGACAATTTTCTTGATTATTTTCAAGACACATGGCTGACATCCAACAGTGGCTGGTTTGAGGGTGTTGCTCCAGGGCACCCATCCACAAACAACGCCCTGGAGGCAATAAACAGAGTGATAAAAGATGAATTTGGGAGGTTAAGGCTACCAATAGGTAAAGTATTTTTCTA
>JAQFYB010008009.1:0-10203 GCA_034694085.1 Pogonognathellus longicornis
CGAATTCTTTTATGATATTTTATATTTTACACTTCTATGGTAACCAAACCTTTTTTATTTGATTTGATTGCTACCTAGGGTAAATTGAAATTGAATAGGGGTGGGTTTTACCCGCAAAACCCTTATGCAGATCCGCTAATGTGATACGCATTTTTACTTTGCAAGACTTAGAAAAATGTGTTGTACTTAGAAAATGTCATGTACAAACAGAATTTTATTATTTGTGCACCTGAGAGTGAGATTGATGTTACAAGATTTGCATTTACATGTGTACTGAAGTTCATAGATATTCCTAAGACTTTACCTTAGATATTCCCATATAAACTGTTCCTACACTGCTAGTTCGTTGGTTAGGTTTAAGGTTTAGTAAGGAATATGCAAATTTAATGAACCTTTCCCCGTGCTTAAACATTTGCAGCTCACAATATAAATTTTGTCAGTCTTTCTTCTTAATAATATACGATTTGTCTCATATGACTAACAGTGTTTCTCCGTCTTTCATTTCTCATAATATAGCCATTTTTCGCATTGATTGAACTCATTGTATGATGTATATAAAATGGGTACATCATCTTAAAGTTTGGCCGTGTAATTGCATGACTGCAAGCAAATGGACCAAAAACGGAATACAAAGGATGTAATTTTAAGGCGGGATGAGATGATGAGATTCTAGTCGATGTTTTGTAATAATATTAATGTTATTAGTTATGTGTCTTGCGTCCTTGTACTCTCACTCGTAGTCAGCGTTTGTTAGGTCTATACATTTTTTGCCTCCTGGAATTTGCAGAGCTTATTATAAATTGGAAGTGAGGCAGAAAAAAATCATGCGTCCTATTGGGGATGCCAGTAAAGAAAGAGCAAAGAGAAGATCGCTACTAATGAGACTATTACGACTAGACTAAAGGAGGTTGTAGTTAGTAAACAGTGAAACAACGCTATTACTAAATGCAAACAAATCCATACGCATAAAATTTACAAAAACATGTCAATCGCTAAAACTCCACGACTATTAAATATACTCGTTTTTGAAATGTCAATGTTATTCAGTTTGTAATTCCCATGATTAAATATTGCATCAAGGTAGCTCAACAAGTAGCATTCTATTGTGAGTTACGGGTGAATTAGTAAATGTAAAGGGAGTGTGGTACTGCTATATAACAATGAATATATTTAAAGCCTGTATTGGGGGTTTCATATTAACTCCATACATCCTGTAACAACATCACTATCACTACGACTACAATAATGAATGTAATATGAGTAAAACAGCGGCTGCGGGACATGACTTACAGACTGTAAACACTAGAAACAGGCTCTGCCATTGCAACCTGACCTCTTCTATGCCGAGATTATGTTCCATGGGTTTTGCACGTAGTCGCACAATGCAGTGCATCATTTATTGCAATTTATTTGCAAAAGCAATGTAGGTACTTCTTATTCTCACAGAGAAACCCGAGACGCGATGAAATTTCAGAACAACATTTTAAGATAGATGGCGATTGGGGACTGCTTCTGGAAATGAATGTGAGCAAAGCACGAAATAGTATTTTTCTGTATAAAATACTGTAAAACGTAGCATGAGATTCATGATCTCAAGATTAGATATACGGAGTAGCTACTTGGTGGAATTTATTATTGGTACCGGCATTTGTAACGTAAAATATTTCATTATCGTACAGCTTTCTACCACTACTACTTGCATTGCACTACTTGTTACTTGATAGTTATACTTGCTAGCCAAAGCGGGATCATGAATTTTAAGCTCAGTACAGCATTGGTCTGGCTATAATTAGGCTCCAACACAGAATCCGCATCCTGAACGTTGTCAATGGAAGAGAGCCGAAGCCCGAGCGCGAACAGACCCAAAACTCTAATAAATAGCATTGACATGAGCCGAAGGTGGGAGAGCCGGTAGCTAAAAGATCCGAAAGCTTAAAGACCCGAACGCGAGGAGAAACGAACATTCGGGGACACGAAGATGCCCTAACACGAAGAGATCTGAACTTAGAGGAACCCGAATGCGAAGATACCCGAACCTAAGGGTACTCGATTGCGGAAAGACCCAAACGTAGGGGAACCCGAACGAAAAGAGACCCTAACATAGGGGGACCCAAACTCGAAGAGACCCGACCTTTAAAATGCTAAATTGGCGCCTTTTTCATTTTCGTGCTATTTTGAATTGGAAAAATAACTTCATTGTTTATCATTTGCACTAAAAGCAGCTTCAAAAGGTTAGGAAACTGAATGTTGGCTTTCTTGGCTTTGCATTCCATCTTCAGTGCCCACTGCAGGTCACTGAAGATCAAGTATAGGAAAATATCAAAGTTGTTAAAACAAATCTAAATTCACCAATTTTATCTTAAGTGACCTATAAAACATATACAATGCCAAAATTAAGTTTACAGGCATAGCATTATCTCAAGAGGTCAATTCATTTAAGTTGGGGTCAGAAAAGCCTTTCTGTTTGATTTGTCCGAAAGTTGGCAAAAGCCTCCCTATTGGTTCCCTAATCAATGTCAAATAGTAGGGACGAAATGACTTGATTGTGTAGTTTGACTTTCAGACAAATCGAATAGGAAGGCCTTCCTGACCACAGTTTAAATATATTTACCTCTTAAAAGTCAAACTACACGGTACAATTTTTTCGTACCCTATTTAACATTGATCAGGAAATTCGTTTTGGCTGGGGTCAGGGAGGCCTTTCTAGTCGATTTGTCTGAAAGTTGGCAAAAACTTCCATTTTTGTTCCCTGACCAATGGTTAATAGGGAATGAATTTTTTTAATTGTTCGGGTCTCTTCGAGTGGAATGTTGGTCTCTTTGCATTCGGGTGTCGGGTCCCGTTAATCTCCCGAGCATTCGGCATTCGGGTCTCTTCGCGTTCGGGCTTCGGGTCTCTTGTGGGCGCCCTCTGATAATCCATCCCACTTTCACAGCTCCCGAAATCATTTTATTCTTGAAATGGCCGATTGACATCCAAAATATAGACTTAAATTGTGAACGGATCCACGAAAGTCCATTTAAAAAAATTGTGGATTAAATCTGCAGTCTGTACTATTTGTGGATTTAACCAGGCACCAGTGACCAGGTGGAACATTTGGTAAGTGGAGCAATAAACTACATTATAATACATTATAATATAATAATATATCAACACTCAACACTTTCAACAGTGCCATTATATTACATACAATCAACAATTACGTTATAATATACTCGTGATCTCGGCCGAATCAACAACCAATATGCTAAAATCAACTGGACATTAATTGAGCAGTTAATTGTTAATTTAAAGTCTCTTAAAATAAGTGGTTTTTTGAGGAGTTTTTCGTATGAAATAAAGTTGAAAGTAACTTAGTTACATTGCTAATGTATAAATGCAACGTTCAATGTTCACCGTTACAAAAATTGTTAGTTCGGAGAAATGAAAGTTTTTCATACTGTTTTAATTTTGAATTTAGTTGCTGTACCAGTCATATTGGGAAGTGTAATTTGGGCTAATTAATTTTAACAAGATTATTATTGTATTCCTATTAGATGTAAATTCAAAAACAGTGTTGGATACTGCATCTATAATGTTGTCGTCTAATCATAGCGTTACAACTATAGACACTGGGCATCAAGATATGATAGTAAGTAATCTTTCATTTTCAACATTACATTTCAAAAACTCGTGATTGTATGGGAGTCGGAATATACAAAAACTAATTCTTAATGGGGCAAATTTGAATGGAAAATACTTTGGCGTTAATTTTAGCACGATGCCCAGATGGACTTTATGGGGACAAGATTAGCTACCTGCTCGTGCGACAAATCTATTCGTCTGTTTGATCTAAATGTTAACACCGGCACTCAAACATTTGTTGCAGAATTGAAAGCACATGATGGCCCAGTAAATAATTTATAATAATATTCTTAATTTAGTTTGTCAATATCAAATGTGGGTTCAAGGATGCAAAATGTGAAGTGTATATGACCTTACAATTTTCAATGTAAATGTAATACGTAACCCTCCTAGGTATGGCAACTCGCATGGGCTCATCCACGTTATGGAAGTTTGCTTGCTTCATGTTCTTATGATAGAAAAGTCATTATTTGGAAAGAGGCAGACGAAAAATGGGAAATCTGTTACACGTATGATGTTCATGACTCTTCTGGTATTAAAAATGTTTGATATATTTTAATAAACCATTTTTTCTTTAATGTAAATAAACATTGAAAGCAGTAATCAATATTAATGATTATTAACTAATTAATATATTTACATGTTTTCCTTCATTTAGTAAATAGTGTGTGCTGGTGTCCGTCAGAGTGGGGTCTTATGTTGGCATGTGGAAGTTCAGACAGCAGCATTTCTGTACTTTCATTTGTCAATGATCGTTGGCAGGCTAACAAAATTCCAAATGCTCACACGGTATGTACCGATTAATTTTAATGCATTATACGAGTAAAAAACTTATTTCAATATAATCGAAACTCCGAGCTTGATAGAAATAATTATAAGCATGTTTATTATATATTATTACTATTATTGTGATAGTTGGGCTGCAATGCTGTATCTTGGGCTCCTGCTATGGCCCTTCCGGTGAAGGCTGAAGATACCAATAAAGTTATCAAACGATTCGCTTCTGGAGGGTGTGACAATTTGGTGAAAATTTGGAGGTTTGTTAACAAAAATTACCAATTCAGTAGTTGTTAGTAATCAACTAGGGTTGCCAAGTGTATTCACATCACGAGTATTTCTCTCTTTAGTCAAATCCTCAAAATTCTCGTGATAATATAAAAATGCACAATTATACTTAAATGTTTCCAAAGTTCAAAGTTTCCAAGTTCAGTTTCCAAGTTGCCAAATCTGTGGTCAATTAAATTGTAAATAAGCTTTCGTTGTTATTTTATTATTCCATTTTTTTGTTAGTTTGGTATTAGAAATCCAATTGTTTTGTACGTTTGCATGTTTTTTAAACATTGAAACACAAAATTGTTTTATTTAAAATTTTTAGTTATTCAAATGTTACATTTTTAAAACTCTGCGTACCTAGTCAAATTCAGGCAACCCTGAAACTACCTAGATGTGTCAATCAATATGAAGGATATTACCGTATTATTAATTTGTTTTGTTTCTGCACATAGCTATATTGACGGAGTGGCAAAGAGATTATTTGCCCCTCCCAAAATTTTAAAACTAGATATTTCGGGGTTTTTGCCAGAAAACATGTTTTTGAACTATTAATCATCTTTTATATCCCTGATACAGTTCTGTATCAGGGATATAAAAGATGATGACCGTACTTAAGGTTCTAACCTTAAGTACGGTCATGTTTCTCATATAACGCGTCTGTTGATTTAAAGAGAGGAAGGAGATCAATGGATAGAAGAAGTTAAATTAGAAGGACATTCAGATTGGGTTCGGGATGTAGCTTGGTCTCCTGTCGCTGGGTTATCTAGAATGAAAATTGCGTCTTCATCTCAGGTATAGCTCTGTGAACATATTTTGAATACTATATTTATATTTATTTTATAAAGAAAATGTTCTTGCTTATGGACTTAGGATCGTCGAGTTATTATTTGGAACAATCGTGAAAGCGAGGGCACCAGTTGGACTCCTGAGCCTCTTCATGTATTCGATGATGTTGTGTGGCATGTTAGTTGGAACTTCGTTGGAGATGTTTTGGCTGTTTCTGGAGGAGATAACCAAGTAATAAATGAATGGTTTTTGATTTGTTGTTTTTCTTCATTCCAAATTTCCAATACCAATTATATTATGAAATAGGTAAGCCTATGGAAGAAACACGAGAGTGGTGGCTGGGAATGCATTAGTGATTCTTCGAAAATCCAGCAGTCGGAACTTCGGAGTATGTAGTAATAATTGTAAATGATAAAAGTGCAAAATCTTTGATAATATGTTGGGATGATTGACTTATTTTTTTTCTTCGTTTTTTGTGTATTTAAAATTGAAATAAATGTTTACAATATTATTTGCGTGTTTTGTTGAGTTCGTTTGTTGTTGAGAAGTTTCAACAATTCTCATCCGTCTGTCTATCGGTTGATCCTTTTAGTCAAAGCACAGTGGGTAATAAGTAAAGTGGTTTGGCTCTTCGTAATCCCTCGCTACCACATGTACATGTCTTGATTGCACGAAATCCACTATGACCCTTATACTCTATCTTCCTACTTTGCCATTGCTACTTAGCCTTAATGCTTAAATCTTATACAATTTTTTATTTATTATTTATATTTATTTGGTCTCAAGTTGATTTTTCCCAACCATCATTTTCAATTAGCTTAAATGATAATGTTAAATGTGTAAATATTTGAAAGTGTTTCGTTCAGGCGTCAACCTTTTTCAATAGTCATAGTATTATTTATTTTTAAGTCATTGTTTAATATTTGTTACTTTAAACAACGTCCCTAATTTAAATTGTTAAACAAAACCAAATTAATTTCAGTATTTTGAGTCATAATGGCTACCATAAGTGTAAATTATGATCTCTCTATACCTAAACGTCGTAAGCCACACTTATGTAATACAATTGGTGGAAGATAGTGTCGCAGCTACCTGGTGGCATCGACTTAAACAAGACAGTTTCTACTCTTTCAGTTTTCTACATGCAATATATAAAGAGCCAACACTTTACTTCTTACCCACTTTGGTCAAAGTAACTTAATAATAAATAATTTTGCCTATAGTTTTGAAAATGTAAAAATTATTTATTAATTTAGTTTAAGTATCACAAGCACAAATAATGAAGCAATAACTTATTAGCTCGATGTAGTTCATGATTTAATTCAAGGGTTTCAAAATGACGACATTTGAAGCCAATATTAAAAAACATCTCAATTCTATTGTAGGAAATTCTCGGAAAAATCTACATTCAATTATATTGTTTTGAGTTTAACCATTCATCAAAACCAGTGTAATAAAAGTACTTATATATTTAAAAGACTATTAAAGCAATTAAAGCAACTCGTGATTTGTCGCAAAAGATCTCCAAAAGTCGACCAGATTGACCAGAACGTGGACCTTTAGTCTCACTTCACCCAGATATACATTACACAATTGCAGGTACCACCGTCCACCATTGTGCAGAAAGATGATTCATCACGATTACGATGCATGGTAAATCCTCACAAGCTTATTTTATGACTGATCGATTAATCGATTTGCCTGTAACGTCAAGTCGACTCAGGGAATGATACGCTAATGACATCATAGCTTTCTCCAGTGTGTTTTTACTCGCCTCCACGGTGACGGTGCCCTAGCCTGTATCTACTCTATACTCTTAAAATGGTTTAATGTTGGTGGGTAGGCTTGCGAAACGCAATTTAACTGCGGGCGGTTTAGTAATGGGGTCGTATTAGTCGTATATTGCACATTGAAACTAGGTACATATAAAATATTGTACACAGAGTTCAATCATGTGCATCTCAACTTAAAATTACATCATCAACAATCAATGCAATCTATTTATCTTTAAAGTTATGTAAATTGTGTCTATTTACCGATAAGATGAAGGATAGTGGAGTGGGGAGAGTGAGATTGAACCAGAATATTTGCAGGTAGAGGGTGCATTGCATCGATTGAATACTTTTCTCACGGGCCGGCTGGGGACCTGGTGGCGGTTTCTTGTTTCTTCATGCGCTAGGCACTAACACCCTTAGCGATAAGATATAGAATTCTTATTGTCGTATAGCCTTCTCACAATAAGAATTCTCTCGAAACCCTTGAGGCGTCGCAAAAGAACAAAAGGTCCATTGTATTTTTAACAATGGGGCTATTGTTCTGGAGGTGAGGCCTCAGGTTTCTCCAGGAATTTTAAGAGCGAGGCAACTGTACCTATAACGGAAATATTCTAATACAATTGCCCCACACCTATTGACTGAAACTAAAGTTTGCCCCCCCTCTTTCTAATGGAGATCCCACTTCTATTGGAGACACAACTTCTATTACATTTAGTCAATTTATTTGCTATTTTATGTACAATTTCGGCCTAAATTATCCTCCGTTACTTATTTATTTAGTTAATTTTTCATTAAAATTCCATTGAAACAAAGTAAATCATTGATATTGCATGAAAACTATCAATTTTGTACTTGGTACCCCACTTGTATTAGAGACCCCACTTCTATTTGCTGAA
The DNA here is from genome assembly GCA_034694085.1 of Pogonognathellus longicornis. Classification (NCBI taxonomy): domain Eukaryota; kingdom Metazoa; phylum Arthropoda; class Collembola; order Entomobryomorpha; family Tomoceridae; genus Pogonognathellus; species Pogonognathellus longicornis. The sequence continues at coordinate 8,135 of JAQFYB010008009.1, forward strand.
ACTATAATTTGCGTCCTTTTATAATGGAAACCCCACTTCTATTGGAGATTGGAGACCCCAAAATTATTAGAATATTGACGGTAATCTTTTTTCTATGTACTTTTAAGTACCTACCAAAAATATCCCAAAAATCAAGAACCATAACCGAAAAAACCTTTCGGTTTCGGTTTCTACGTCTCTAATAGGCACCCAAAACTAACATTGAGGGCTCATATTATATTCTAACTGTCTTGTATTCAATGATAGATTGTCGGTAGAATCATTTTATTAGATATAAAAACATGATTGAAATTAACAATGCTCATTTAGATTAAATACGGCATTGACTTAGAAATACATAAGTTATTTTTTAGACTTATGTATTTGTGAAAAGCATAACGATTTCAAAACTTTCTACTAAAAATTAATCTAGTAAGTATTATATTTGTTTGGCCTCCTTTCTCATTGTGGGATGTCATAATAAATGTGTGATCCCGATGACTCTGTACGGCATAAATATGAATTATAGCCTGGACTCGGGCTGACGGGCTGATTCGGGAAGCCATTCGAACGCACACCAATATATATTAATCTCTCGGACTTTCGGTTCCGTATTCAAACAAACTTGCACTATTTGTTTGTGGCTCTAAATAGCATAATTTTTAAATTGATCGATACACTCGTGCAGATAATCTGTTTTTCTACGTTAAAAGTGTATAATAATGGTGTGTAGATAATGCATAATTATAATTTTGGTTAATTACTCAGAAGGTCATTAAATTGGAATTATATTTATATACATATTATATAACAAAGTGTTTGGAAAGTTTCTAGACATGTAAGGAGTGCTACTTATGATTGTGAAATCATTCTTACAAGACTAAAGGTGAAAGTTACGTAAGTTAGAGAAAGATAAGAAAGACCGAGGAAAGGGAAAGTGGTGAAAGCAGAATGGGAATATTGGATCGCCTAGCTGGTCTTTTGGGACTGCGGAAGAAGGAAGTGAATGTATTAGTGGTGGGATTGGACAACAGTGGAAAATCAACTCTCCTCAACCACTTTAAGGCGGATGAGCAAAAAAGCAACGAAATTGTCCCCACCATTGGCTTCAATGTCGAAAAATTTCAAAGTTTGTCAATAAAGTTAAAGTTGCATTATTATGACATGATTACACTTACAAAGCGAAAAGCTGAAATAGGTTAATCTTGACATATTTTTTATCTTTACATCTATGCAGATAAAAATGTCGGCTTCACAGCATTTGATATGTCCGGTCAGGGGAGATATAGAAGTTTGTGGGAACATTATTATAGAGACTGTCAAGGAATCATTTTTGTAATCGATAGCAGCGACAAGTAAGCTATATTGTATTTCTGTGCTAGAAATTATTGTTATATGATTATTATATCTTCTGATAGTAATTTATACCAGATAAATTTTTGTCTTGGTGTTCCGTACAGACTGCGCTTCGTAGTAGCCAAAGATGAGCTGGACACTTTGTTACAACACCCTGATATATCTAATCGTCGTATTCCAGTTTTATTTTTTGCCAATAAAATGGACGTCAAAGAGGCGATGTCAGCAGTAAAAATTTCTGCTGCTTTAGGTCTTGATCGTATTTCTAATAAACCATGGCATATTTGTGCTTCGAATGCTGTTACTGGCGAAGGTCTTCAAGAGGGCGTCGAATGGTTAACAGGACAAATTTGGGAATATGTAGAACGAAGACGATGACGAATTCTCCATTCTACTACAATAATTCATTGATACGTATTGATATTTTTAGTTAGAGTTACAATCTGCTTTTACGTATTATTAACATTGCTTAAAAAATAAGAGCAAATCGGAAATTACATTTTCAGCACGCTTTTACTTGTTTGCTTTTCAATATTATTCACCATGGTGCCATTTTAATCATTATCTTAATCTTGAAAAGTAAACGTTGTAGGAAACTATCTTCGAGAAGATAGATAAGACTTTTGAGTAGGTATGCATAGAAAATTAAGAAAAACTCTTAAGGCTTGATTAGAGTTCGGAAATTCTGACTATGATTCAGAAAAAGATTATGATTATGTATATTATAGTACAAG
>JAQFYB010008010.1:0-10203 GCA_034694085.1 Pogonognathellus longicornis
CCATATAGCGCACGACAGTGAATCCTGCTTATAATCAACCTCGTGAGGTCTCCGTAGCTTTGCTTGATATAAGTTTTTACTTTACTTGACTCTACGTGCCCAGCTTTCTCTCATGTAACACCGTTACTGCCACGAGTGTAGTTCCCACTCCATTTTCCGGTATTTTATTCCCTTCTTTTCCGTTTTTCTTTTCTTTGTGCATGATTAGCTGTGTGAGGAGGAGAAAATTGAGTATGTACATAAATTAAGATTTTTTTGACTTGTACGATCGTACATCAGACACCTAATTTGTGCATAAAGAGAAAGTAAATAAAGAGCAGATGTAGAATGGATGTATATCTCTTTGTGCATGCTTGCTAGTATCTCTACAGTCGACACATACATACCTACCTACATGTATTTTATACTAAATTGTGTCTGTGCTATGTCTACTAATAATGCACAATACTTTGGCAGTGGCACATTGCACAAGGCTTTTACATTTTGTATGTAGATATTCTGCGCGTTGATCAAGTCCTTGTATTTGTAGCATCACCATACCACACTAGAGCACAAATCCTTCACGTTCTTCTTTTATATACAAATGGAAAGGTAGTACATTTGGTTTACGTGAACTACATATGGCACTAGCCAGCCTTAACTAAAATACAGATCAAGACGACGAAGATGGAGTTTATTTTGCATATTACTTGTAGTTGTGATGGTGGGAGCGAGAGAGATAAGGAGTTCGTCTTTCTCAACTCAGAGAGTAGGAAATCTCAATAAATCTAGGGGTATGTACTGAAGCGTACTGAGTGAGGCTCAAGGAAACGTAAACGTAACTCTCGGAAAGACGGTGGTGGTATGGTAGTATCTGTAAGTGATATTGCTGGTATGGTGGATGCATACCTCTGTTGTAGCTGTGTCTGAATATGGTATAGGAGGAACACACGGAACTAAATAATGCAGAGCCGGAGCAAAGGAAGAAGTGAGCATGGAGCAGTGCAAGAGCATGGTCGGAGTAATAGGAAAGCTAAAGAAGTCGGGTTGTAGTTGTAGTACATAACTAGTGGAGTGAGGAGATGAACCAATGCCCGTAGACTCATCGGAGCTCCAGTTTACTAGTTCCAAGCTCCAAATCCTTCCTGGTTTCATTTCATACATAATGCTCCATCCTATATATACATTCCTCATCTTGGGTAACGAGAAGGTATAATCCATACACAGGCAAGGCACAAGGCTAGAGCTCACAATTTCTTTGGAACTCATTCATTTCTTTCATATATCACATGAGGGGAAAGTATGAGTCAAGAAACGACCAGGGTTTGCTATCTGTCACAACAATAAGATATTTGTCATATTGATCAGAATAAAGCTGACAAAATCCCAATCCACTAGAAACCAAATCCTTGCTGTGCAACTTGTATATAGTTGGAGCTAGGTGCTCCATTTTAGTTCACTTATATTTTTAGGTGGAGGAAGGGAGTTCGGAAGGCCGTGACTACTCAAAGGATTAAAATTGCTCTGACAATAATGATTTCCTATTGGGCTTGTTTGTGCGCGCCACAAAAGTACTAGTGGCTATGTACTAGAGTAAGGTTATTGCGAAGCAAAAGATTTATATGTTTTTAAGAATCCCGAAAATCACAAAGGCTATATAGTATACGGTAAACCAGTGGTATTTACTTGAGCGAATCCCAAAAATTTTTCGGGTTTCTTGGCTTACGACTCACTGGAAGAGGGCTTTTGGAATGTACTGTAAAGAGTGTTCTCTCTGAGAGACCACTTGTTATTTTACTGGAGGCAGTACCAACCCACTGAGGCAATAAAATTGCAATCATGTGTAGAATTGTGTCCTGCAGAAAACAAAGTTTTATTTCTTGGTGTAGTATTCTTAATTCGTAATACCAAAACTTTCAGACCAATTCGGTTTGAGGATAAAAGTAAAACTTACCTATAGCTACAAATATAAGCTGGGAGAGAATGTTGTTACTAAATAGGCTCCTTTAAAAAAACTTGTAGGTATTTGTCAATTGTATTGTGTGGAGATCTGCTGCGAATTAGTTAAAAAGTAGTATAAGATTTCCCAATGTTTGCCAATAGTACAGATATGATAGGTGCTTGTAACAAATGTGGAGAAAGTGGTTAAGTTCTAACAGGTTTCTCATATTATATTTCTGACAAAACCCTGACTGCCGACCCTGATACAGAAAATATTACGAATTTTCATTTAGATTGCTAGAAACCATAGAGAATTCTACGAAAGTAGTATTTGATCGTAGATCAACTTTTCCATATGAACCCATTCCCACAGTCAACATTAGTTATTTTGGTTGAATAATTTTGTTTAGCTTGAAGGTACCTAACAACCTAACCCTTTTCTTCGTGTGTGAATTCTAACGAGGTCAGCCAACTAAAAGTGATAGAGCAGTAATATAATCTCTGTATCCGTATTAAATAGGTACAGAGAATAAATACCTGCTGCTTCCTTGCTTCCATCATTCAAACTGCAATATACTACAACATAAAATATTGAACCACACAGGCATATGACCACTACCACTACTACCATCATCATAATTCAATGCTGTATGTAGGGGGTGGGCAAATTGGCTAATCCCCCCTCCAACGAAATCCCAAAAAAGAGGTTATTTTGTCATACAAGGGAAAAAATGGATTTTTTAAATTGCATTTTTGCTCTTGTTCTTTTGGATGCATTATTACGTTGATTTTAGCCTCTAGCTCAAATTTATTGTGCTATGCATAATTTGAACGCATAAACCCATTTAATTTGTACCTTGTACAACTTGTACCTCATATTGGGATCTTGCTCTCCCCCAAAATCGATTTTTGGATACGGCCAACGGCCATGATCATCATCATCATCATTTCATCGTTGTTCTCTTTCAAAATATGTTTTTTTACATTTTATATTTGCATTGGCAGACAGCAGATGAAGACGAAAATGGAAATGTGAGTGAATGCTGGAAAAATAAATGATGTGCTGTGTACACACGGCGAGATAAGAAGGCGAGAGTTGTATTTACTTATTGGCTACCCATCAGTCAGGGCGAAGAATCTTGATTGCCAATATCCGACAATAAATTCCTGAGTACACTCGGAGAAAAAGGGTTCGTGCCACTGTATGCTGTTGCTGAGCTAGATGGACGTGCATGATCTGCTGGGCATTCCCTCCTACGTCAACTTCTACTGCAGACTTCCTTTACAACCCAGAAATTCTTACATACATAATACCACACAAGCCATATTACTACAAGGCTGAAGAAGACTTACTCTAAACTTGCTCTGTCGAATCAAAGCGACCATGTTATCTGTCGTTCTCTAATCAAAAGGAGCCCCGGTAGTTGGAGAAGTGGAACACTCAATGCAAGTTATATTGCGCGACTCGCTTAGAAAACACAATGCAATTCTGGAAAGCTTAAAGATGAATGCTTGGTTAAATTCTATGGAGCGAAGCCTCCTAAGAAGTAACACAGGGATCCCACACACACATCCTATACACGATACACACATCTAAAGAATAGAGAGATAAATGAAAAATGTAGTTAGGTTGGTTGGTTGGTCGTCGTCACACATTTCCCTTGTGCTTTCCTCCCCTCTTGCTGTATCCAATTCATCTACTCATTCTATACACAATAATACACTGACTCCTTCAATACTGCGACTATCATTCTTCTTGTTGATAATTTATCGGGCTTGAACGATCGTAGCGTGAAAAAAAGCAGGGAAAGTCTCCAAAAATCCATTTGTATTCCCATCTGTAACGTTTATGGAATTTCCCATCTCGGTTTCCGCTCTTCATTCGTGCAACCCACACACATAGACACACAATCACGTACAACAATGCTACGTCTCTCGCTCATGCTACTTAGTTATCAAAGCTACGACCCAACTAAACAATAAATACTCGTATTCTTCATCAGTCATTTCTCTCCAAGGCACACAAACCCATTTTTACTATTAAACAACTACGTGCATACAAAACTGCTAACCAGTCTCTACACAATCTACACAAACACAAAAGACCAGGCAAAATTCACACACATAATAACAGAAATCAATGCACACAGAACAAACACCCGGGCATACAAAATATGCTACTCTGTGGTTTGTATTCCTCTCTTCTCCCTCTCTCTCGTTCTGTCCCTGATAGTATCGGCACAGACATCGCTACAAAAACACCAGGCACTTTTCTCTTTACGGTTTTTGCGCTTAATAGAATGCACCTACTGGCAAGCATATAATTTCTCGTAGATTTTAACACGTTTGTTTTTCCAGTGCACTTCCTATTTTACAACTTTCCGTCTGGTATTTTGCCACTCACCATTCCATGGTTACTCATCTGTACATTTCTAATCAGTGAAGCCCTCCATTTCTCTTCTCATCAACTTACCACTTACCACCTTTCACTTTCATTTAGTTATTTCGTTTCTGTCGTCTCGGTCCGTGTCCCAGTGCGAATTTCAGCTTGACAGCCCACAGTCATTTATTTTGATGAGAAAAGTGCCAAGTGTGTAATAAGTACCTTCTACTAGGCCATGACTATACAAATGCAAATGCCTAATTCCTATGTTATGCACGCCATATGCTGACTACCTCTATTAGCACTGCCTACTGTATAATATAGACAGTCATGTGGAAGAAAACAGAAGAATAATATAAATATAAGTAACATGGGAGAGTGTTCCATACGCAAGTGACTGCTAAACACTAATGATAGGCTTTTAGTCTCATAGCATATATATAGAGCATTTAACCTTTTCTCTTTTCTGGTTTTCGTGTACATGGGCACTCAAGGGAATTCTCGGTTAGCTATTTCTAATAATGAAAAGACTGGGGAGACAAACTAATCAAGGCAACTTGTGTAGTTCAAGTTGTTATTAGAAAGTGGACCAGTTCTCTCTCGCACTCTTCTGTTTCAGAGTACTCCAAGTAATAAGTACAGTAGTCGTAGAAGATGAAGTTTAATCTCGAGTTAAAGAATTCTTGAGCTTATGCTAATGACGATATGAAATCTTCGTCTCGATGCAAATGTGTCGCTAGAGATTCCTCACAGTCAGAAAGTCCCGTCTTTCACTTTTCGCCTCTTTAAGGAAATTCAGAGGGCTCTTTAGAGCCTTTCGGGAATTTCATGCATTCCTCGGAAAAACTTTATCTTATCACATTGATGTGTAGGAGAAGTGAAGAAGATCATTTCAGTTGAGTTGAGAGAGAAAGAGCTCAAGAAAAAAGGACGCAGAAAGAGGAAGAGAGACAGACAGAGAGAAAAAAGAAAAAGAACGACGGAGCAAACGGGAGAAAAGAGTGGAAAGTGTGTCTGTATGTTTCAGAAGAGAGAGCGAGTGAGTCCCTGGTGGGAGATGAGTTTGTGGGCCACTGAAAGTCTATTGGCAATGGTAATCCAAATCCAAGGCAAAAGAAGGCACGGAATTATGTCGTACCTACACACACACAGACTGCTTCACTTTCTCCTCCAACAAATGCTATCTCTCCTATTTCCTTTTACTATCTCTCTCTCTCTGCCTCCCTGTATTGAATATCATTCTCATTTCAACTCAAGATTGCTTTTCCGTGTATCTCTGTCCGTATAAATGTATTCTTCCTATCTGCACACAGATATTACGGGGCTAAGCGGCTCTGTGTATGTAGATACTTATCCATTGTCCTCACACACAGTAACTACATCCATCCAGTTGCTCAGAGCCACAGAGCTCCTTTCCCCTGAAGATGGATGAGATAATAGGCTCGCCTGGGTGTAACACTGTATTATAGCCTATTATGCACTCAAATTGTATACACTATGTTCTCACACACAACACGCGGTCTTTTCATACTCATATTATTATATCGAACTAACTAATCCACGTCCAGACACGACACAACATACTTTACACTTTCCACATACAAACTACGCTACACTGAACTCTCAACGCAACTCGATTCAACGAACAGATGTGAATGCACATAAAATATTATACGAGAGACAGCCTTATATTTTCTCCACGCGCTAACCAAAAAGCTACAACTTCAGATCAACACACACACACACACGAAATACAGTTCCATTTCCACTTTCGTTCATCTCAATGTGTATTAGCTCTCTTTGCTAGTTCGTAAATGCTTGTGTAAGTAAAGCTTGTATTTCACTCGGCCAAACGTATATGAGTGTTTTGTGAGCACTTTGTGTGTGTGAAGACTACATGGGGGACTATTAGCATTGCAGTTGCAATACTCTAATAGTTGTTGTATTGTGTGTATGTGTGTGTGTTTGTGTGTGTGTGTGTTTGTGTGTGTGTTGGAGTGAATGGAGAGGAGATCAGGAGAAAATAGGCGAAAGTCAGTGGATTCGTGTGTGTAGCAAACATTGCATTCCATCAAAGGCACAGTCTTTCCCCAAGGGATCATACAATATTCATTATGACTCCCACCAAACCAACCTGCGATATGCTATGGTCTACATGACAGCTTTCTCTCGTGCTTTCTCTCGTGCTTTCTCTCGTGCTTTCCCTTGTGCTTTCTCTCTCACTTTTAGTGCACACTGCTTAGATAGTGAAACCCGTAAGAGTGAGAGTAAGTGTAGCAATAGCCTTATGCATTAGTGTAAATAGCTGAACTACTGCGAGTGTAGGAGTCGAGACAGGATAAGCGATACGAGCACTTTCCTATGTACAGTACATGCAGCGTATGCACTTGACTTGACTTATTAGTTATTAGGCTACCTGGGAGAGTAATAAATGTGCGGAGCTAATACACACAACTAACAACACAAATTTACTTTCAGACCATTTACTTTAGTTTACATTTAACTTTGGGTTCTCGTTTGCAGCTGTATCTACACTCTATCATTTATATACAATGTGATTCCTTGCTGCTTAGTTTTTAGTTTTTGGTATACAATGTGTGTTAGAATATTTACATGTGATGGGTATAGTGTGTAACATGTTGTAATAATAAGAAGTGAGTAGAAGACTAGTAGTACAAGTGGCGATGCCAAACACGAGGAGTAGTAGAGCGGAGATAAATGTTCTGAGTCCGAGAAGTTGAACGCAGCCACAGCAGATCACATTATCAGATCACTTCGCAAGATGAATAGCTTTTCTCGTTAGACCGCAACGAATGCATGGACGGACGGCACGATTCGCCTTCGCTTTCTGCGTTATTCTCTTTGCGACTTTCCCTCTGGATGTGTATGGTATACATACATGTGTATACGTGTGTGTAGCTCGTTCTTTAACGGTGTGCATGTTGGAATTGCAATAGGGAATCTAGTGAGAGGTATTTTGCAGTAGAAATTAATGGAGAGTTGATTGTCTGACCCTGGTCGTGTCCGTGTAGCACAGGAGGGCATTTGTGCCGCTACTGTGTGTAGTATTTACACAGCGGTGGTTTTAAAAAAGTCGGAAATGAGTGCAGTGGGAATCATTTCGGGCTGGTCGTGAGGAGACTCGTCGATTAGCGTTCCATCACCATCGTCAACACTTTTTCCGTTGCTGACTGCTTCATTATTTGTCTGTTCCTTTTCCTTCTCTACGGAAAGTCGAGGGGGTGGGTTATCCAGGATTTTTGCAACGGCTTCTTCCTGCAGAGAAGACAATGTGAGAGAAATAAATGAACTGGGACGAGAGCCAGATTTGGCTGGACGCTCTTCTTGTTCACTTGGCTGTTTGCGTCGCGGATATTGAAAACGGGGGATAACCGTTTTTTCAGACGCCACGTTTCCACCGCTACTGCTAGCAGCGTTGCTGCTACCCGGCTGGGCTCCTCCTACAATCAAAGCATTCATTCTTTTCTATTATAAAGATTTTTAAGGATTATTAGAGGAAATCATTTTGTAATGTCTGATTTTTAATAGAGGGTTATTGTGAGTGTGGCAGATGATGAAGTACCTGTGGGAGTGTTATTAATCAATAGAATATCTTTTGGTAATGGGATGTAGTCAGGAGGAGGAGACGAGGACTCTTTGAGACGTTGGGGAATTTCATCTTCGACTCCAGTTAGACAAAAATACACATAGGATAGTAGAATCGAAATGAAGACGAGATCAACGAAAAGGTCAAACAAAACCGTCGGGGCTTTAGACATGGCGTAGTACTCCCAGTGAATTATGATCAGAGATAACTCCGCACCGTAGCGAATTAGAATGACGAGAAGAAGACTCAGCGTCGGGTACAACACCAAACTAAACGAGCTCTGCAAATCCCAAATTACAAAATAAACATTGAATGAAACAATACGAATAACAAGCTTCACATAATTAGCCGTGCAGGCAGAATTACATTTCATATTTCATCATGCAAATTACATCTTTGTCTTCTATTACTTAAGTACGTAGACTTATCATAGATGGAAATAATTAAAATGAATGGGAAACTAAATGAGTTGGTTGCTCAAAACAGTTCGACTCTGTACTTGTATTTCAAACCTGAAGCCTGTAGTTTAGAAATAGGTATTCTATGTACGTGATATACGAAATAAACCCGTGAATATCGATTTCATTTCCCACATCACGCACAAGTAACTTCATGAAAGTAAAATGAATATCAAAGGATAAAACATGAATATATTTTTACACTCCTTTGAACAAAACAATACATCCTTGAAGGCAAATAATAATAAAACTGCATAAACGAAAATGCCTTTCGTTTCATGACACGACCTGCATCGACCTACATTCATACATAAATATCAAAACGACAAAAGCTGCTTTGTATATCTGTAGAAAGGGGAAAAAGCAAACTAATGGGATTTTAAAGTTGAAAACTTTATGCTCAATGCCTTACACATAATAATAACACGATTATGCAAAAAAGAAAACTTTATGTACATGTGTATATAATTTTTGGAAGTTTCTATTAGCATTTTCACGCAATACTTTATTTACAGTTCCTACTAATATTACGAACATTGCACGATCACGGTGGAATGTAATTTCTCTGAAACAAAAGTTAGCGTTGCAAAGTGACAACTAATTATAATAAATATAAATTAATGAGCTTAGTTCTGCCTTCAGAGAGAGAGAGAGAGCTCAGAGAAGAGTCTCTCAAATTGTCTCAAGTCTCATTTATCACGAACAACGCAAAACTACAAAGAAGAACTTCTGCGAAAGACTGCCACCATGACATGTGTATTCACTCGTATATTATGCAATATAAAATAATGCATATGAAAATAGCAGCAGACAGAGTACAAATAATTAAATCAAATACTAATAATTGCAGCAAGGTTGTATGTAATTGCAAACCTTTGTTAATAACACATTCCTCTTTTCTAGAAGCTAAACTTACCAACCTGCCCCAACCAACCTTTGCATTGCTATAATATAATAGTGTGTCGAGTAAATGTCAAAGAGTCGAGCTGTTTTGAACACTTAATAAATTGATTTGAACCAGTGTTCTATTTCTATATAAGTAGTACATAGAACAGCAATAGTATGTACATAAGAGAAAAGTAAATTAAAGTGTACCGTTTCAATGCCCATGTAAACAAGACATCCAAGACCAAAGACAGGGATCATGTACACAGACTGGAAGAAGAGGATTGTTTGTGTTTCTATATGCGCTGCATATATCTGAGTCTAAATTATAATAGCAAAATAAACATGTTATTCCTAGCATTCTTTAGTTTATAATAGCTGGTATTAGTACTAAGACACGTTTTGACTAAAGAGGCCTTCAGAGAAAATAAGCGAGACGTGTATATAGTCTCATTCTCATTTGAGAAGAACTGCATAATGATAATAAAATGATGATTTCGTAGTGAAGTCATAATTAACAGAGCACGGTCAGAGTGAAGAGCATTGAATGAAATGAACTGTTTTTGAGCAGTGAACATAAGAAATGGCACACAATATGAATACGTGTCCAATTACATTTTCATTTGGAAAAGCTTCCTTTTCCTCTTTCTCTCTTACCATTTCGTATGTGAAAATGGATGAAACAAAGCTGGCCGTTAGCATCAACCCCCTTGCCTGCAGGAGAAAAGAAATTTTATATGAGAGAAAGACAAAATAATAAAAAAATAGTCATCATGGTAATCATAGTCATCTTCACACATCCTCTCCAGCACTTTGGAACATGAACAGTGTGTGAGGGTCTAGATATTCCAACACATTGGAATACCTATACAATCACAATGCACACATACAGGTAGTGGCTCAAAAGGTATGAATGCATACTATGAAAGATGTAAAGTAATTAGATGTAA
>JAQFYB010008011.1:0-10201 GCA_034694085.1 Pogonognathellus longicornis
TTACGTATAAAAATAGATTTGTACGTTTTTATTTACAAAGAGATACATGGATTACGCTGAATTCGTACTATGTATTAGGTAATATTTAAATCCAAAAGAAGCCGAATGTGCATACTGTTTTGTATACGTACAAGATTGTTTTATACGTATTTTCCATGACGTAGCATATAATTTCTGTCTTTCAAGTGTGGAAGGGATATAGGGCTTTATTGCATTACGAAATAAATGTCAACATCAACTACATTTCTACAGAAAATTAGAATGAATCGTCAGCATGTATGTATATACACTTATGTAGCTGAGACTTTCCTTTCGTTTTCTGAGAATTATGTGAGTGATATTACAAGCCGTGTGTATGTCCATTTTTCTTCCTATGCATACACATTATACATATACCTAATATATTGCCTTGACAGATTATCGATTTATTTTTAAAGGCTAAAGCATAATGGTGCAGTAATAACATAGGGGAAGAGCACAAAAGTAAAGTATTATTGAATTTCGTTTTCAATAAGGATTATCTTGTTATGTATTGACTGTTCATCTAAAACAATTTCACGATGATCGTCTGGACTATTTTCCCAGATACTTCACTGACTATTTGGAATCTCCCCTGAAATACTACACGAGTAAAAAATAGTGTAAGTATCATTATATATTTGGTCTAGGAAAAAGATAAAAAATATTTAAGTGGAAGAGCTAAGGCCAGACGATGATCTGATGCGTTAGAAAATGGTTGGATAATCTTGGAGCAAGCCTGCCTCTTTCAACCGATCCTTAGCATGTCTGTCTGTAAATCTTTTAGTAAAAATTGTACGTTAAGTAAACATAAGAGTGTGTGGTTGATACAGACTATTCAGAAGAATGTCAAGCCCGGTCGAATGGAAAAGGTAGGAAAAGAAACTATAAGGTTTTTGAAGAACTGACGAGTGAAAAAAGTCTATAAGACGATGCCTGAGATCAAAGCAGTGAGCGTAATGGAAGAAGATGAGAGATAGGATTCGTATTACGGAGATGAGTTGATTTGAAAAAGATAAACATTTATTGCAAAGATTATAAAAATGATATGATGCCATATTCACTAGTCTGTTCGATGCTTCTCCCTCATAGTAATACAATTTTAGTTGGCATTGCTTCTCGTCTCAGCTTCTACTACACGGCCACTGCAAACTACACGTGTAGCTCGTGGGCTAAAGGTATTTGTATGAAACGACTGTATTATTTGTAGCAACATACTTAGCTAGTAGTGTAGCATGGCATATGACATCAGATGAAAGGCAGTAGTAGATGATAGTTGGCTATTAATAACGAAACGACCCCATCTATCTTAAATCTTCAATTTACCATGTACAAGAAGTGTATTAAATAAAATTACACAGAAAATGTGCGCAAAGACGCAATATTCCTATCTCTAGTATATACATAGAAAGGTAATTGCATTTCTTCATTACAAACTTAATTCGCATCTCTATTTTAAATTATTGAGTTTCTACAACTATGTTTCCTATTACTGAATCCTCTACTTTACGTGTACTACTAGCACTTTACATCTACATAAAAACAGAGTTATTGCTTTACTACATACATTTATAATGCATACTACTGTCTGAAAGCGACTATATTAATATTTCAACTGTACTTTCTATTGTACCTATCTAATAAATATACCATGTACTAGTAGAGTGTAATATGAATATTGTACTTACGCTTCAACACATTTGCCTCCTCCTACACGAATCTTTCCACATTATTTATTCTTGATGCTCCAAGTGATATTACTACAACTACAAGAAGCTAATTTGATAATTCGAAGCACTTTTTAAAATTACTCTCACTCATTTGATGAGCTGTTATTTTTTCCCTGAGGTTGCACATACTACTACATAAATAAACACAGTCATACGCAGTTGCAATGGGATGTAATGTGCATAACATTAACATTGTACCTGTGCATCTTTACAAGAATTTTTTAAACATTGTCATAAAAACTTCCATCAAACACAACACAATTGTTGCTTGGTCTACCTATACTCGACTAAAAAATTTCACCCCTTTCCGTAGGTACCTACCACATACTTACATGCATTACACTACTCTTTTTTAAGAATTTCTTGCAGGTACATCACTCTATTACTTACTTACTATTTTAATCCTAACCAATGCACTTCTATACTAATAATATAACTAAAGGGGATCTTGTAGTTGTGTATTGACGCTTGGTGGATAGGATTCATGCAATAATTGCAGATAATGTATCTCCCGTGGTCAGATGTGGTGTACTTTACAATTTCAATGCATTATCTCACTTACGTTGCTCGTTCTGGTGTATGTACTATCAGCATACTAATACTCTACACTGTATTACCTACAATACACAAAGCAGTACTTGTAAAGTTTTCAATTCTAAAAATAATGCTTGATAATTTGATGTTTGTATGCATACTACAAGTATTCTATCTATACTCTCTTACGTATAATAAAATAACTTACCTTTACCAACCAATTTTACTCAAAAGTTCAGCTTAGCTAGTTTTACAATTACCTACCTAGAGCTATATTATGATAAATCTCTATCTCCACCACTGCGATTAAACCCCATAGTACTTATGTCTGCACATAATATTGTAAACACCAAGGTAGAGTACTGTACATGCATATTAGTTGTATATGTACATACAAAGCTTATTTATAAAAAAAGAACATAATAATATGAAAGAGTATATACAGACAAGTTATAAATTCACTCAATCATCTCGTTAGGTATGCTGTGAACATGTTGTCTGTGAGATAGTTCTTTCTTTCTGGGTGAAGTACGAACGCTGAGAGATAGGAGTTGTATGTACATTATCATATAACACTGCACTAGTAAAACTGAATTGTAAAGTAAGAATGCCATAACGTAATGATGAATTTGACTGAAATGGGCAGCTAAATTAAATTGACTTTTGCAAAGTTGAACTCAGCTCAAGTTGCTCCTACAACTCCCTTCGTGCCAAGCTTAGCGTAGTGCATTCAGCATTTAACGTTACGCTGTTCTTACAGCGATTCTACTACTTGCTACATACATTAGTACATTGATATGAAGCTGAGATATTATATTTGGTTTGTTAACTTAAGTTTGTATTAAGTTAAGCATACTATGTATAGTGAGTGTAGGATAGTGTGGCTGTATGAGATTGTTATGTACTATGCTTGTATGCTCTATCTATTCTGTATCTCAACTACACTACACGATACACGACTACTACACTGTAACACTAGACTTTGAAATGTTTTCATAGTGACCTGTAATGTACCGTACAGTACCGTAATATGTAAGTAAAGTACCTGTGCCATAAAGTGCCTACCTAATGTGCACTACCTATATTTAATTCTTAAGTGCATAGTTATTTATGTACGTACGTATTTGTATATGGTGCTGCTGAAAATCGAATTATTTTTCATACTGTGAGCTCTATTGTATTTGTATTCAGTTGCACTCAGTGTTCTTTTGGTTTTTGCTTGGGTTTAGTTTAGTGGGATTGAGTGTTTTGTAAGGTAGAAAGTATAGTGTGTTCAACAACGTAAATACCTGCACAAGTTTTGTTATTCAATTAACCAGTTTCTTCTATACGGAACAAGGATTTGTTGTGTTTGTTGTTTTTCTGTTAGTGCTCCTATTAATTATCTTCCACTTAGGAAGTTATTACTGGAGAAAGAGCGTATTATGTACAGTACGGTACATATACCTAGGTGATATATGTAGTTAGGTCAAAGTTAATGGAATTTCCACAATAATAATTAATAAGCCATGACATTATTCTTATCATTATTGGAATAGTTTCTTCTAGCAAATCTCTTGTGTCTGTGTGTAAAGATACTTGAGTCACAACAGTGCTCCTATAAAATGAATAAGCTTTTATTTTCCTTCATTTCCCCAGAGATGGGAATTTTATTAGTACTAGTTGTGGTATGAAACATAAAAACAAGTGTAAACGTGCCCGACACGGTGGTAGTGGTTTAGTGGAATATCCTAATACTAGTAGTTCTCGTAGTCTAATGGATAGTGGTTGAGTTGAGTGATAGTGGAAATGTGCAAATAAAATTTTGGCATAGCAGACTTGACTGATTCATTCTGTTTTATACTTTTGTGCTGCTGGAGATGTAAAGTAAACCAAACAGAATCTGATGGGAATACTAATAATAATATCGCGAAAGATTTATTCCAGTTTTCTGTACACATAGTAATTGAAGGATGTACGTCAATTGTGATATGATGAGATTTCATTGGTTGTGGGGATGTGGTTGCCGATTCTGAAAAGAGATCCATGTCTGCTCCAATTCTATTATTCGTAAATATTATTGACAAAGTCCAGATTACTTTGCCATTCAATATCACATTCAACATTACTATACCTAGCCCAGTGTGGTTCTATAGTTGTATTACAAGTGCGCATTGAATTGTGTTTAATATTTAAGTTTGTGTTTTAATATTGACGTATACAAACAATACCTTCAGCTTTTGTGTGGTACTTTTCCTGCTCTCTCGAGTAATTTTGTATACAATTTTCATGTGTATATCAACTACTACGGAAATACGAAAATGAAATTACGTTGCTGTATACTAATGCACTTGGATCTGTCAGTTCTCAGCAGCCTCGTAAATGAGAGGTGTATATTATACAGACTTTAAAGCTGGAATAAGTACCAGCATTATTAGATTATTTAGCAGTAAAACTAGAATGTTCATCCCACTTGACAAACTGTAAATTCATTTGTATAAGCATCATCATCATCGTTCCCGTTTGCTTACATTGCATTATGTGCACAATGATGTGTAAATAGTTCTAGTGTTTGGAGGATGATAATAATAATATAATAATACTTACGACAATACAAACTAGAAGAGCAATAAAAAGATCCTTTCCAGAGATTCACAGAGTTGAGTACTTGCAGCTTGATTTGGTTTTAGTTAAAGCTTGTATTCTTCTCGAGTTATTTACAAACATCACTGCTCTGAATTACTCATACATTACACACAGTGAATTGTGAATGAGTGAAAATGTTTTAACCGCCCATCGTGTAATGATATCAACATGGGATGTTATTTCAGTGCTAGTTAAAGCAATGTAATGGTGATGTGCGCAATTCACAGGATATTTTCATCTCATCATCATCTGGATTGAATTGTGAATCCAAATCCAACCAAGCAAAATCGTGTCGTATAACTGTTAATTAATACTCTCATCTCAACATAACATCATTCCACGATGCGGGTCATGTCAAACAAATACGTGTATGTAAACTAAACAAAATTCAAATCATCTACTAGTTGTATAGTAGTAGTATTAATCATAATAAAAAACCTATTGATTAGCACAAAAATAAAATTGCCTTCAGTTGTCATTCAGTTAGTTGTTCAATGACTTTTGCCAATGATGGAATAATGCTAAAGAGATTTTAGATCACATCACATCTGCATTCTGTACTTAAGTACCGTATTTTTGTTGCTAGCAAAAATCATCATCATCATCACCGTGTGCAGTGACGTGCATAATGACTTTTTCATTTGAAATGAAACAACGGAGATTTTGATGTCAGTTTTATGTAGAGGTTTTTGTACTAATAGTGACGTGATAAAATATTATACTAGATCAGACACAGTTGTTGTTGATGATTTTTGGGAGTTTTAGTACTGTTGAAGATCGTAATGTTAATTAAAAATCTGGTGCACTGACATAAAGCATGTGAATGAAATCCTTTTCAGCCCATTGTGCAATATTGCAATATCCAATTACACAGCAATTTGATTCTTGTCTCAACATGGAGGATTGGATTTGGCTTGATTTTGAAACGGAGGAGGATGAGTGCGTGCTTTGTTTAATTTTGCTAAAAAATAAATATTTCACAATGTATGTGTTTTAATAATGCATGCTATTATTTTAGGTGTACTGTATCAACTGATCATGAATGAATGCTTCGCACTAACTGCACTATATGCCGAATGATTGACAAACCCCAACTCTTTTATCCTTCTATCTACATTAGCCTCCCATTGTTAGACTGACTTGACAATAATTGTCACATCACATTATAAAATCATTTCCAAGACTGAATCAACACATAATCTGTGCCATATACTAGTTTTAACAGTAGAGCACCCTTTATACATCTAAAATATTTTTGACATGCAATCTGTGTGTGATTTGATTACGTAGCCCACTAGGAAAGATAATCTTGTATTGACGTATTTGATATTACATGATACACTACGTTGTACATTTTCTCATTTCATGGAATAGATTTTGATTCACAGTTTTTTTACTCGGGTGCATACAAGGGAGGTCTCACACAAACACATACAGCACTTTTACTAATCCAGATACCCATATAGTGCACCAGTACAAAAAACTGACAGCTATACTCACACAGATAAGTATGTAATAGGATTGTATGTGTATATAACATAGGTATATCTATTTTTCTTTGGTATCCAGTTCAATCTACCTGACAATAAGCCTCCCTTTAGAATTCAATTCGCTCACAAAAAACTGTTAGTTCCAGTTTCCTATTTCACTGCAATCGAATCCAATGGAAATCCCACATAGTAGCGTAGAATGTAGTTTGACTTTTGGGATTTAGTTCTGACTGCTCTTGTCAGACCATCTGAGTTGAACTAATACAACCCATCCATAAGTTATACCTACCGCACGACGATGATGATGTACTGTACTGTACAAAACCGACATACACAGACACATGAAAACCCTAGGACACTATTACATAATAAATGTAAGAGTAATACAGACTGGAAAAGAAGGATGTACTTTATTATGTTTAGTAGGTATTACTAATGGCAGTATATTATACAATATGTATGCAGCATAGCTCTAATATTGACACTCTGTTCTATTCTGTAATGTTGTAGTGTGTATTGCAATGTAATGTCGTATCATACACTACACATTGGCTATGATGCCCACATTGAGATGATGATCAAATAAAAGTATATAGAATGAAACTGAACGGAACTGATGGATATAGCAGATAGGTAGTCCGCGGAGAGACCTCAGAGAGAACAAACGATTGGGCTTTGTGAATGTGGAATTCTCGTATGTATTATGTTATTATGATACATAAATAACACGTTGATTGTGTTCTATCAACATCAACAGTCATATTACGTATTTGATAAGTGTTCCACTAGGTTGGCCATAACACCACGAAACGTTGCGTTGTTGGTAATATTATTATTTGGGAAGGTCTGTTGTGTTGTATCGTATCACAGTTAAAATTACCCATTGCTTTGCTCTTCTCCGGTTCTTTACGTCTATGTACTAGCTATTATGAATAATACATTGTGATACACATTGACATACCTTGCTAACCTATATGCTTATACAAAAGCCACAGCAAGAAGATTCACAATCAGTTTACGATGAATTTACTAAAGCTTGAGGCAAAGCTCTCCAATGCACAGTTCAGTCACGGCGGTTGGGGTGACATTATGATGTGTCCGATGTAAAGCACAAAAAGAGTATTATTTTATACAATAGGTACATACACACGGAATACACACACACCTATATTATACATACCTAGTACCTAGCTATAAAGAAACTACAATATTTTATACCTTCACAGATTTACGTATGTGCATGTAATATTGTACTCTGTATTAGAATTATTATTGTGTACCTTCCTTGTGTCCTCTTATTATTGCTGTGTTCTGTGTGTAAGGCTTCGTTCGTGAAAGCTGGGATCTTACATTATAAGCTGTTTCATTTTACAAAATCCTTCTTGCTGCTATTTCAATATCTCACATATTATAGGAACTGTTTTCATCTCTAGTATGTAACTGACACACAGAAAACTATAATAGATCGTGTTGTTAGCATTTTAAAGTGCCAACCCGCATTGTGAGTAAGGTATTGTACAGATTGTACATCGAATATTACATGGTTATTGTATATAGATGCATCATATACCTAAATGCTAATATACCTACTATGTACAATACCATAGCATGAGAGTGTACTAGAAAATGTAAGGAAGAAAAAACTGAATTGAGTACGAGTTACTAGACGAGCTGTCTCTCCCTTCTTGTCAGTTAGTTATTGTGGCTGTAGAATGACGGTGGCCGTGCAGGATTTGAGACTAAGTGAACGCTGAGCACATTGCACTGTCATATCCGCATCATCAACACAGTTTCGTTCGATAATGTGAATTTCTACACAAACTGAGTGGGCTACTCTGTGTGTCGTGTAAAAAACACAAGAGACGAGTGACAGCAAAAGAAAAAATACCAAGATAAATAGGAAAATGTTCAAGTGAGTGTAATTGTCATTTTTGGATTCGAAAGTGCTGTTTAAATATATGAATATTAGTATTCGTCTAAAAATAGTGCTTTAATTGTGTGATTGGGTTTGTCTGGATTTTTCATTAAAAAATTTAAGATGAATGAATCCGTTAAAGGATCCATCCAACTTATGTAATACTAAGTACCTAACCTACTTACATACTTTGACTTTGACAGACTTCGTTTTGGGCAAATCACGTATATAATTTTTCATGTGTTCTCCTGCGGACAATTAAAGTTATAGTGTAAATGAATGTCGCTGAGTGTTCCTACCTCAAATGAATGTTACTCTATAAATAGCTTTTTCAGGTGTATTGTCTCGTTTTATCGCAATGTTACAATGTTGTAAAATATTTCAACCTCAATAATAAATGAAAATTGTGTATAGTTAACTTGAAGCAGTGCAAATGCTTATTGACTATTTAATTGTAGTGATGCAGCTCCATGGCTCTAGAACCCAAAGGTTGGAATTGAATTTATTTTCCATATTGTAATAGTGTATCAAATCATATCTGGCTATTGCTCGTTTATTGTATCAATATTGATTATTGATTAATTCAGGTAATGAGAACTGTTCTTGGTGTCTATTAATTTATGTTCGATTGAAGATATAATTATTAGCAGTAAGTCAGTGTAGGTGATAGAGTGAAATGGAATTTATCGTGATAACAAAATTGACACTAAGCTCACTAAAGCATTACAGTTCTTTAGTATTTCTTATTAAAACGTAAATTGGAAACTTTTTAATGCTGGAATCGTTTAATCTTGAAGCTTTAATGCTTTCACCCTACAGCAGTTTCTTTTGAAATGAGTAGGTATAATATTATGGTATCAAAATCTCTATTTACACACATGCGTGTTTTTGTGCAACTGTTGTTGTGTGTATAAGAAATTTGTAATGCAATCAACTAATGCATTCAACGTAAACGTTTACGTAGACTTTGCTCAGGTATTATTTATTTAAGGCTATAATTTCTTGTATGAGTACGTTTATATAACACGCATAATATGGAATGAAGGCTATGAGTTTACATGTGAATATACATAGTAGCCAAAATTACAAATCTCTGTTTTATAAATGTGCACGTTGAACTCTGGTAGTGTATCGTATATTTCTTTCAAAGTTGGTCGCCTGTCGCTACTGTTGCCAGTACTATGTTCACCATACTTCAGAAAAACAGTAAATTGCAAATCTTTACTCACGTGCGTACCGAATGTGCGATAATGTAAACGCATAATTCACTTAGGTTGGTTATCTCTTGTTCGTTTACATTTAAGTTTGTAAATTCCTTTTTACCAACCCCTTCATGTTAGTAAATATTGCGATGGAAAAACTGAGAACTTCTTTTTCTTATCTATACACACTTTTTTGCTATAAAGTAAGTGTGAGGATTTATAAGAAGGAAGGCAATTCTAAATCTTATCAAGCAACACCTAATGCTTTTTTCACCCTAATGTATGTGGTTCTATGTATGTAACAAAATGTACTGTATACAGGATTATGTGTTCGATTTAATTGCTTTCGGATTCGCACCGTCAGATAAGTAGTCATATTTAATTTTATAACCTGATACTCTCATAAGCTCAAAGGCTAAAGATTTTCATTAAGATTTTTGTACAGTTGTTAGATAAACTTTAAGATATGATATAATAATTTCAAGATTTGATTAATGATACCGATATTCGTATTACGTGTTGTATCAAAAAAGTTACATCATCAAAATGCATTATACCTACACTGGATTAATTTTGCTGCGAATTTTAGTGGCTGCGTTAATACACGCTGTATATTTGAGAGTTAGCGAAAATTTATAAGTCAGGCCTTAAAACTTAAAAACTTAAAATATTACGTCTGACTCGGTT
>JAQFYB010008012.1:0-10201 GCA_034694085.1 Pogonognathellus longicornis
CTATTGTTCAAATGACAACAAAGAGATAATGATTGTTATAAATAACAATCCAGTAGTCATAGGACCTAATCCTAACAGTGGCTAGGTGTATTTTTTCCTGGAACCATCGTGTCCTTATATTTTTGGCTGAGTAGAATAGAGAGGAGCATAAAAAGAACATCTCGATGTCGTATCGCGTCCTTCTCTCGTACATAGAAATAAAAATAAATTGTATCCCATCTACTGGTTTTCCTACGTCTTTGCCAGCACACTTTTTTACTCCCTTTCGTCACTTTGGGAAACGATAGTTTGAGAAATGACATGATATCTTATGATTTGATATTCATAGTGCTGTAATGGCAAAAATGAATACAATTCTCAAATCTGCTGGGCACTACAAATGTTGTGTTGTGTCCCAACCAAGCACAATTCATATCTTCCATTTCATATTTATTCTGTGTACGTCAGTAAATGCATGCTATTCTCCGTTATGTTTGCTATTTTATGTGTCGCCGGATTTGTATTCACATTTGAATGAGCAAGTATTGCACACTAATGTGGAATGAGTCCATTCTACTTGTTACTACTAGGTATTTATACTTTAGGTACATACGTACAAATTGCATCTTCAAATGCAAAATAGGAATAAGCGAGTCCGTTGTCTTTTCATTTCATTTCAAGCTACATTACTCTCCTTAATATTACTTATGCACAAAATAAAAGAGCATTCAAATGTGAGTGCAGATAGTTAAATATCTTATACCATACACTACATTCCTTTACACTCTACACTGTTTATACCTACCTAGGTACTTCAGCATTTTTGCCGTGAATAGCACAATGTTGCAAGATATAGTATTTTATTTAAACGTTTTGATATAAGCCGTAATTACGAGTTATATAAATAATGCCATGTTTAGGTTTAAATAGCCTGTTTAGGACACATGTTTATTACCTGCTGTCACATCTATGAATAAGCTAGCATCAAATTAACACAAGCGTATACTTCGTACGAACATCAAATTATATCACAAATATGAAGTATTCTAAATTCAATAATGTTTTAACGAATTGGCCCGGAACAATATTTACTATCATATGGGCCGAAATAACGCCCAAACCTACACGTCTATTCTTAATAGCCTCGGTATACAGGCACTTTTTTGATGTCTATCCTATATAAAATATAATTACCTAGGTAAGTACGTTTTAGTTTCAACATTCATTAATTAAGTGAACTACCTACACAATCAATAAGTCTGAAAAACCTACCACATATAAATAGACTCGATCGTCGAAAAAACTGCAATTTATGCTTGTTGTGTTTAATTTAGCTTAAAGTGCTTTACTTTTGTCCTCGCCTTGTTAGCTTTATAATTTACATTGAAAGTTTTCGTGAAAATCGGACGAAATGACCATGATCACATTTATTTACTTAAGTATTTCATTTCTTCTACAATTCATATTATTTTAGGAATTCATCGCAGAATGCATGCGTATTATGCAGGTACAGGTAGGTAGTAAGAAAACAGAAAAAGGTTCATACCTAGTGCCTAGTATAGTACCTACTCTGTTTTCATTCCTTTGTATGAAGTCATTTGTATGAATATTTAACATTTATTTCTTGCCAAAACAATTTCAAGCAAATCGTTGTTCTTAAACGACTAATGTTACGAGAGAAAGTGATTTGGCTTAATATGCTCAGTCGTCTAATAGTGTATCATAAAACTAAATGAGACGTGCAGACTTAGATTTGTTTCTGTCTGTGTGAAATGAATTCAGGAATTTAAATAATGGTATATTCTTTGACACGTCATATTAACATTATAGGTAGCTACTATATCAAATTAACTATTGAGTCACAGAGTCACAGTATGCAGTCTACACTATACTTAAAAACATTATAGTAAGTACACATAATTTATACATATAGAATATTACATTAGTTTTATATTCATCAAATGAAGCGAAAGTAGTAAAGCACCCACTGTAAACTGGCATCGTCAACAAGTACGGGTGATGCGCTATTAGGTAACTCTAAGGTGGTAAGCGACCTTTAGTAGTGCAAGTAGTGCAATGATCGTTTGAATACATCATGTAAAATGACTGCATCTCCGTTTGCATAGGTATATCTGAGAGTAAACCTTTTGAAGTCTGTATGTAAGTGCACAGAATTTGCAACCCATATCAAACAATTTCCCAGTCAGTTTTCAAAAGTGCAAGCTACAGTAATCCACTTGTTTTCTTCTAGTGCAGCCTTTCTAAAATTATGTACTGTGAGGAGATTTGCATCATGTTGCTGGCACATGGAAGTTGGAAAGCACATCTTGCATAGCAAGTGTGTGCAAGCTGACAAATGCGACAAAAGGAAATATGGCAATGAAGAGAAAAGTAGAAATTGCAGCATTAAAGATACATATTTATAAGCACTATATTATTTGTATATATAGGACAGTATAATATGTACGTGTGTATGTTTATAATCAAAGAGGAAAGCTATTGGGAAGTTTTCGTATTAACTTTACACTTTATATTCGCCTAAACTATACAGAGTAGCACTTCACTTACTAAGGAGATTCTTGGCTGGTCAATTTCCTTCCTTCACTAAAGTTCTCTTCACAATGATTTATTACACTGAAACTTGACACCATCATTTTAAGCCAGTCATCGTTCTCATAAATTACCCAAAACCTAACCAACCAACTAAGAAATGCTCAAACTGCTTTCCTTCTCCTACGATTGTATCCTACGTTCCACTCCATACTATTATACTCAAATAGCTAACTTGAGAAAAGCCAACTTATATTTTGTTAGTTATTGTTAGACCAAAAGCAATAGTTGTTGTAGAAGAAGAGTAGTACAAGGTACTCCTAGTCTGTTCTAGTCTAGAACTACATTTTATTTCGCTATATACTTAACAAGTCTCACTGAGTGAGTAGATACGTGAGTATGGTCTTCTTCAGACTTTAGCAGTCAGTGTTTAATGTATACGTAGTAGTGCTGCCAATTGAAAAGTATTTTACTACGTGCCAGTCTATACGCTTAACCCATTCCATTGTAAGAGTTTATAGGTTTTAACAAAAATGCAACTCTTTCACCAAACTTTCCACATAGGAAGCAAACAGTGAAAAAACTGCAAACTCTATATATTTTCTATACATTAATGCTGGGCCTTTATGGGTGTAAGTAATGTAGCATAGCACCATGTAGTGGCAGTGTAATAAAGAAAAATTCCTAGCTGAAAAAGTGTTGAAAGGTTTCGAAAATTATGGGATCATTTCTCCAAAGAGTCTTCCATACATAAACTACTTACTACTACAACCATATTATCCTTTAATACATAGGTGAAGATAGTCGTTGGGAAACAGATAGGCTTAATATTGGAACGGCTACCTTTGTAAATGTAAGAAATAAACAGGATTTAAGGATTATACAATGTGTCTCAAAAGTAACGGCTATCTCTATACCATATCTACTTCACTTTGTGCCAAACGCATTTCCAATTTTATTTGCATCTCAAATCTATAAGAATTGTTCTAATGATTTCTCGACTTTTCCTTAAATAAATACCAAAGTAAGTTTGCCAATACTAACTGAACTTTCAAATACTCACCCAAAATTGTACAAACGCTTAAAATACAAATGGCAGTAAAATTTTGATTCCTACCTGGAATATTAATTGTAAACAATGATTCTCACCAGGATAATCCTGGATTCTCACAATACTTGTTAACCAAATTACTCTTAAAAGCTGTGAATTCATAATTTAAATATAAAAACAGAGTAAAACTATTGTGCTCAGAATTTCTTGTCTGTCTCCAACTTTTGAGACACAGTGTATCAGTGGATGTGTGTAGATAATACATACCTAGAACCCAGGCTAGAATAATGAATATACGAAAATATGGGCACCTTGCTAGAAGCAATATAGTTTCAGAGAAAAAAGAAAGTAGATTATGTATTTACTAGAATAGGGCTATAGTGAGGTGGAGCTACCTACTCTCATTTTTCACTTGATTGAAAAGTTTCTTTCTATGCTGATGCATTATTTAGTTGCAAAAACGAGTTTTGGATTCGTCTTCCTTGGCTACTTTCGTTTTCGTTGAATGACTTGTCTTAACTGGGTGAATAAGTAACTGAGGAACAGAACGTAACACTAGAAGACTAGAACGAACAAAATGAGATTCCAAAAATAAACATTAGGAAAGCCTAGTGTGAATAGAGAGTTTGTATATCAAAGAACTAAGCAAAAATCCAATAAGCCAACAGAAAAACAATAAAATATTTCTCAAAAATAAACTGTTTCTTTATTTAGGTGTTGAAACGTGTTTCTTTATAGACTGCTTATAGATAGGGCAACTGTATGTGAAGGGAATTGATGGAAATCGTGAATGGTGAAATCAATTTTCACTTCTATAACTAACTTCCCTGTATCACTCATTGTCAGGTTTTCCATTTTCAAAGGAGACACCACCCAAAACACAATAAAGAAACAATTCTGTTGCATTTTTCAAACCACTATTTATATAAAAAATACCCTACCTGGGTGGTATAAGTAGGTGAATGTTATAACATATAACTAAATATTTTTTCATAGCACAAGCTTTACTACAATCCATGTGACAAATATTATTTGCTGTATGTATACAAATTATTGCCAAATAGTTCTATTATTGCATTTCCTATATAGCCACTTTTGTCATTCGATTCGTAAAGCAATTTAAATGCTTGAAAAAAAAAGCCAATTCATAACTCATATAATATATAGTGCTTCGAAATACTGAGCACTTAAGCAATGACCGTGAGTGGATGACTAATTTCATTTTATTTTCACTTTTTGAACTATTTTATTTGAGCATTTATCTTCCCACATTGATATTAACATTTGCCTATAGCTGTAACGTTTCATAATTTTAAATTAATTTAATGCTTCTGACTTCCTGAGAATCGCAAATCTTACTTTAGCGAAAATGTTTAAAAATAGTAATTAACTGTACAGAAACAGTTATAAAATAAAGTATTATTGTTATGCGGTCATTACCCAAATGTTCATTTAGGTATGTCAACATCAGCAATATCAAAGTAGTTGCTACAACTTATTTGATAAATAAGTTTACACGATGATGTTCTATTCTATGGACATCCATCAGATGAAAATTAATGGTTAGGTAGGGACCCCCGATTTTTTAATATGAACATTAATGAAATGAAATTGTAGAGTCTGTGTAGTATAGTATCTGTATCAGTGCACAAAAAATGTATATGCCTACCTACAACGTATAAACATTTATACCCATACTTTTAGTAGGAATTGTATTACAGAATGAACAGTACAGTTATAATGTAATCACACAATATTCTTTAGCCAATCCTTATTATTAGAAGTGTTGTGCTGGAAAAATTTAGGTATATAGTGTAAACAAAGAGAAAAAGAAGGACCATTAATCAAATATTCTGGTTATACGTATGTCTAGCATACATTTTTGCACATAAATGCTTTAAGTATATAAATGCATATCCGTAGTCTCTACTACTTTGCTTAGTTATTCTGATTTGAAATTTTTACCATCTATCATGTTAGGCATGGAGGAAGAGCCAGAAAAGTATAATGTGTCTATAAGAGTGAGAGATGTAGGCATTGATGGAGATACCCCGCTTTGCGGGGTTTATGCATGCAACTAGCTTAGTAAGCATGTAGAGGTAGTATCAATGTTGGTCTAGTGGTAAGGACTCATCTATTTTTGCTATTTTATGTACGCAGAGGTAGTCTCATTGCTGTGCTAGTAAAAAGTAGAATGGAGGTCGGAGGTTTCGCAAATAAGCTGGAGGATAGGTAGTTTTGTTGATGGGTTGGTTTGGTAGATTCATCTTGAGTGACTTGAGTTGAGTGTAGCCTACTTGTAGGTTAGAGAGTACTGTTGGTTTGATATACATTGTGTTCCACCCTTTCCTTCACTTTCTTTCCATTACTTTACGTTACTTACTGTTACGTCTCTATAAATTATATCCTCTCAAGACTGACTAGGCTAACATCATTTTTCATTATCTACTTTGGCAGAAAAGAGAGACATCAATCGTGTTTTATGATACTATTTGTTGGCGTTGCCTTTGCCTTTGGATTTCTTTCCATCATTTTACTATAGAGATGTAATGTGAAGTATCGTTAACTAAGGTTTGTCCTATCTCCAGGAATATACAGATGATCTCTGCAGACATTTCCCTCCTTGTTCTTTTCACGACTCTTACCAACAACGCTCTCAGACAACTTCAGTTTCGTATATTATATTATATCCTAGCAAAAAAACCGCATTAAATGAGTTTGTTCATAATCATAATTTAGAGCGGAAATTACAGCAAGCCATAAAGTCTATTTGAGGTTTTGTGCCCGAAAATGTATTACTTTGGACAGACCAACCGGGAGTACTTTCTATCAGCTTGAAAATGCAATGCTTGAATCCAATGCATGGCAATGGTTCAGTACATGTTACAGTTTTAGTGCAGTGTGAGCACACATTATAACATGGGCAGAGGAAGAAGGCGGTTTTCGAAATTTACATCCTTCATATTATCCATTACTTCGTAGGTTGACTTTACTAGTATCAAGTTGCATGTACATACTTTGTTAGTATGCATTTTTAGCTAAGTAAGTTAACCGGAAAATCGTATATGACAGGAGGATATATTTACTAACAGTTTTTTCGGTCTGGATCTAAAAAACTTTTTAGATAAAGACTCAAACTGCATATCTGCTCTAGATAACTTTATTTATATTGAAAAGGAAACAACGAATGTATTTATTTTCTTATATCTGTAAAACATGATGAAAGCATTTACCTAAATATATAGGCGAATTTGGGTCAACGGGCGGCTCACAAGTCAAAATTTAAGAGGAAAGTCGAGTTTCTCTATCGGTATTTTCATGCTGCTATATACACGATGAATACACTTATATACATTTGCGACTATGAATAATCATTTCGAAAAAATAAAACTGTCAACTGTGCATGTATTGTGCTTTTAAGAATCAAGTAAATATCCAAGAAAGTGATCTATTAAGATGTTTTTCTGTGCAACGACTTTGGAACTTCCATAATATGAAAAATGATGTTGAAAGAAATAGTCGGTCGGTACAGAATTCAGTATAAAATACTATACTCAATTCTCAGCATAAATATAGAGTAATGCAATCTCAGGTCGTAGTAGTTGACTTGCTCATATATCGAATCAGTGTGGAAAGTGGAAACATGTGTGGCACAGATCTATTTCATTATTCTTTTTTGTTCTTTCATCGCATCGGATGGAATCGGATGTGCTCCATATAAATCACACAAGTCTGAAATCTATATAACACCATTCTCTAACACACATTGTGCAAATTGCACAAGAGTGTAAGTACTCCATGGCTTTCTAGAGACGGAAATATATACATTATTAATCCATGGCCTACACGGAAACACTTGTCAAAAAATGACACAATATTATACTTTCCCAAATGGATTTCCCAGAAGAATTCCGTCGATAAAAGATTCAAAGAATGAAATGAACTTTGAAATATTAACCAGAAATGCAGTTGGGAGAATGTAGTCAATGTATAGAGTCATATTGTAAAAATGTGAAAGTACTTCTATGTATGTATGTGCATTAACTAATAAATCGCAAAGCGATTTTGCACTGTACTGTGGTAGAAATCGTAGATGTAGCACAATATACATTATAACTATAATGTAAAGCGAAGAAAGCAAGGCCATGGTTTCACATAAATATTATATAAATTAGCAAACGACAAGATGTGAACCGAACCACCAAATAAATTGGATGTTGGGTCTTGTATGTATTCCTTGCTGTGTTTCGTTTTCAATACGGGTTTTACAATCACACAAAGTAGACTGCAGACAGAAAGTTAAATTTATACTGGAAAGTAGGTGAAACTCGGGCAGTATGGTACCAAAAAGTTTCAATACACAAATGAACTTTATAGTGTTCGTAAGCCGTATGCCCTTTGACTATCCCATCTCATTGTAAGTAAGAGTAAGTATTAATCTGGGAACATACCATGGTGCACAAGGGCTTTCATGTTGGAACTGTATTTCTCATGTACATGTATTTGTAGTGCTACTTTTAATGTAGAATTGTAGGTATACATAAGTAGAGTAGAACAATATCATACACCCGTATATCTTTGCAAGTATCATTACATGTCCAACTGTAAACAAAATGTAGTTTCCTCCCAACTAAATTAATTGCAAGCAATCAGTTAACTCTAATTCACATATCCATATTTCACACACATTTTTGATTAGTTCAAGCTTTTGAATAAGTCATTAGTGCAAACCAAATAATATTTTACCTTTACATTATTGATCTTGCGGATCGGATAATCTTTACTGCATTTACCTTAGATTTAATATTATAATTTTACTTTCACACTGTAATGACTAAAGCCATGTATAAAAGTACCTATCCTATGGATATAGTTAGTTTTATCCTCAATTAGACTTTTATACTAACAAGTCTGATCTGTATCTCTATCTGAATGGATGAAATCTTTATGAAAATGCAAAGTATTAACTTTGCATTTGTAGTTTAGGTAAAGGTACCTAAATTACCTATACCATACCAGACATACCTACAATTTACAAATAATATTTATAAAATTAAATGTTAAATACATAAACTAACTTCACTCAAGTGCTACTAAAGTAAACTGATTGAAACAGCAATCCTTGCATTTGATTATTATGTGTGGTAACTAAAACCCCGCGTCTTCTTTCATGTGGCACATTACATTCTTTTACACACATTAGAAAACAGGTGTGTGTAAAGTGTAAAAGTCAAAATCTGCTCCTGTCGTGACGTTTTTGTTTTTGTTTTTAATTTACATTTGTATTTACATAATTTTAATTTGAAGCAGTGATTAATATCATAAACTACGTTAAAAGAGAGTTGCTTATGTGTTGACAAGTCAAAGTAAAGTCAAAAGTGTATGTGTGAACGTGAAGTGACGGGGTGAACAAGGAAACAAAGAAGAAATAGTTTTTGGACCAATAATTGGAAAAATACGAATTTCTACACTTAAATTACATCAATCAGGTTAATTGAATCAGCACATTATTTTGTAGTTTAATCAAAGAATATTCATGTATAATATACAATTTCTAAAATATGTGTATATAATGTTGAATGTATATATTAATTAAAATTAATTTGTTTAGTTGTTTTCGTAAATTGTAAATCGATCGGTACTTCAAAACCATAAAACCTGCAAGATGTAATTTAGTTCATTCGAAAGAAAAAAGGATTGCCTAAAACTTTGTCGCTGGTCAACCCCAAATATCTTCTATAGTTTTCAAAATATAGGACGATGAACGCAAAACGGAGGCAAACACGTGTGTTTTAGGCAACTGTGTTTTGAAGCGCCTCCAATCACCTATGTAGCTATCGGTCAAATTGGCCGATTGCTAAATAGGTGACCTTAGGGTGTAAAAGCTCAAATTCAAATTAAATTAAAAATATTTCATTTGAAGAGCTAAACATGAATAGTTAAATTAGTTATGCTCTTAAACTAACTTCCTATTTGTATCCTAAAACTCTTTACATTAACTTGCAAGTTTGCAATTATAAATGCAATATGATGCAATAATTAAGTTACCCATAACCATTTAACAAATAATTATATACCTAATAATTTTTAGTTCATTGTAGATTCTAAATCAACTTTATAAACTATTATACTTTGAATTTGAGAAAGTTCGACTATTTCAATATTGTTGTATGCCTATGTGTATATAAAGATTTCCTAAATGTTAACAATTGCATTTAATGCATTGTAATTTCCATATCTAATTTAGTGGGATCAGCAACTATTAGTTTTCATTTATCGTTTGAGTCATTCTGTTGAAGGATGATTTGCTCATCAATGTGTAAGTAAGCAAACTGCACAGAATGTTATTTACAAAATTTTGGTTCCTATATATAGATAGAAGTTTCCTAAATTACACTGCATTTCATCACTTCAAATTCAATACACAGCTAATGAATGAATCAAGCTTTTGACTGAGCTGTCCCTATCCGGCAATGGAATTAAATTCGTGAATAGAATGCTAATGAGTGCATATACAAGAGAATTTAGATTCAGCTATCTCTACCCATAGCCCGGCATACACTACACTATTTTGCGTGTAAGTGTAAAATAAGTGTAAAAGTGTAAACTCTACTTTATCTA
>JAQFYB010008013.1:0-10199 GCA_034694085.1 Pogonognathellus longicornis
CCCCCCCCAAGTGCCCCCTTTGCCCCCCCTCAATACAGCCTTGGTTCAGTCATCAATCACTCATCAGTTCACTCAGTTTACTTAAACAGTTTAGGGAGCCACATGTATGTGGTGTATCTGGAAAATGTGATATATTTCCAATATTATAAAATGTGGGCACAATATATTATAGTCAAAAAAAATTTCAATTAAATACAATTTCGTCACTTCAATTAAATAGTTTTTTATCTTTATTGGTTAATATATTTTAACTAAATGTTCTGTCCATTTCATCCAATATGAAAAGTTGTTTAATTTGTATTTTCCTTCTGTAGACATCCGCAACCGCGCTGAATTCCTGAAAAAATTATTGTATCCACTTATTATACTATTTCACTCAGTAAGTGTCATTCATATGATTTATGTTTGTACATTCTTACCTCAATATCCCCAATTGTGTACCCAAGAAATATATTTACGAACACAATGGTGACTGAAAGAGCGAACATAACGTATTGAACTTGGCCGAATACAGAATTAAATGTTCCTGACGGAGGTTTGAAATCCCTAAAATCGTCATCAAAATTAAACTCTCCAGAGAGCATCATAAATGTTTTTGTAATGTAGAAACTACTCATCTGTAATCAGTAATCACAATAAAATTATAGCAAATTAGCCAACACATTTACCCTAATGTAATTGAAATAATATTTTTTACAAATAAATTCTTACATCTGGAAACGTTATGAAGAATGAAATCACAAAAGCCGCAATGAGAATCAAGAATGTGAGCAGAACAGATGCCAAACGCTTGACTATCTGAAATGTGATTTACAACAAAGACACGCACTGATATTTTAAAACTACGAGTTCGAAGAATTTTGAATTTTAATATAAAATAAAATTTTGTACGTTTAGAAGCATTACAGTTTGAAACAAAAATAATAAAAATATGACTACAAGTTGGCTCTTATCTTACCTTTCCATAAACGATGATATACTCAGAGTAAACAAAGTTTCCATTGCCAATTGCACACAAAAATGATACAGCGGAGAAAAAGACTCCGATCTACAGTACAAAACGAAATGTGAATTGGGAACAAAAAATTATAAGTAAATATTTATACCTACTATTTATGATATATTCATAAAACTTTCTACTTACCGAGGCAAAGAAATACTGGAAATTACAGATGACAGTTTGTTGACATAAAATTGGAAGTGTTGTAAAGAAGGAAAGAAAGATAAAAAATATTTGAAAATAGTTTTCTGTTTCATAGAAGTACGGATTCCATTTTTTCTGAGTTTTTAGCTTTGCCAGGTTTAGAAATTCGAAAACCTCCAATAAGGACATGAGAATTGCAAAGATATATAAAATGGGGATTAAAATATACTCCCACGCAGATAACCTACATCCGATATCGTCCATATCGTTCTCCAGGATCATATTGTTAGTGTTAGAGTCATTGCTATTAACAGTAGATTGTGGACATTTGTACCAGTAAATGTCAGCCATCAAAAACATATAAAGGACATACAGAATTACCTGCAAAAATAAAATCCAATAATTTGGGATTTAATTAGCATCTTTAAAAATTGAATTTTCGACATTTTATTTCAAATTCACAAATAAAAATGCCTTCAAAATAAAGACCATAATTTCGTCACAAATAAAATAGGTTGAATTGGTAAGACACTTACTTGAACGATGAAATAAGTTGTTAGGTATTTCGTTTTGGATTTCCATTTTTCTTGTACAAAATCTTTAACCAAGGAATGGCGGAGAATAATATTTCCAGTAAACTCAATTTGATTATAAATGACTTTTGCTAGAAAAGTGACATCCATATTATCGTGAGTCACGTTGTTGTTGATATTTTGAGTTTTTTGAGCAAAACCAATAATGTTACTGCAAATGCAAATCACAATTTTTTATACAAACCCAAAGTCAAGATGGTCTTATGTATAATAAACAGAACCACTCATTTATACAAAGGGGAAAACAGGGAAAAGCAGTATGCTTATTGCTAACGTGTAGTCACTGCGAGTTCTACGCTCAATAGATTGGTCCAGATTTATTACAACATTTCTGTCAAAAAGAAATGCAACTGCACCAGGAACATTTTCATAAAGCATTTCTAACATTTCGTTTCCACCAGATAGTCTGCAAATAAAAAAGGCATTTACTACAATTGCTTTTTAATTTTCTCAATCAACTATTGCATTGATTCCCAACAATTTAATAAATCATTGATAAATAATAAAAATTTGTACATATCATTAGTTGGATCTTGGAGACACAATTTCGCTCCGTGACTCAATAGTTCTTTGCATATTTCTTCGGATTTGTTTTCAATGGCAATTTGTAATGCCGTTTTACCACCCTTGTCATTATTATAATCCAACATTGTGTCTTTCATTTGCAATTTCCTTGCGTAGTGTAAAATTAGGTTTATGAATTCCAGTTGATTAGGAATAAGTGATGCATGACAGTCTGAAATTAAAAATGGACGGAAATTATAACTTAGAATAATAAAGTACATTTAAATTTAAAAAACTCCTATTTATACTTTGTAATACGGCTAACTGAAGAATGTTTTTCTCTGAAGTACCGCCTCCAATCCCTGTTAGCAAATGAGGATTTTCGGATGCTTGTGTCTTTTCAATGCATTCCCTCAATGTTGAAGCTTCACCCATTTTTGCTGCCTCACATGCATCGATGAATGTGTCGTTATCGACTGTACAAGTTCCTTCTGTTCATTTTAATAAGATAATGTAATATTTTATATGTTCTATAATGTTAAAGTGAAAGTGTAAATTGTAATTAAATGATCCAAAAAGAAAAAAAAACATTCATGTTATGTATATGCTTCTGTTGGCCAATCCAATAAACTCATTATTTCCCAATGTAAAGCTGCAATACTGTGTTCGATGCTGCTACTATAGCTTTTTTATGTAAGCAGTTAATAACACTGTCCTAAGTTTAGCAGTTCTATTCTGCTTTTATCTGCGAACAGTACGGACTAATTCTTTCCCGGTTCTCTTTAGGAACAATTTTTTAATTTTTGGTCGGATTTAAGAATTGGACAATTTACAGTCATATGTACAAGTGTGTCTCCTTGTCCTGTGTTACAAATATTGCATTGTTTATAGGTATTAAACATAATTGTTATTTCTTTCAGTTTGAATACCTCATTCCAAAGGCGTGTTTGAGCTATTATTCCTTTTTATTGCAAGTGGTATATTGCTATTTAAGTAATGTGTCGCTTCCTGGATATTGTACAGAATATAAAATTGGTACAATAAAATTTGTTTCGATTGGAATTTGCAACAGCTTGCAAGTCCAACTTGTATGTATTGATTGATTATATTATGATAATATTTGTATGCTTTAGCTCATCTTCTTCAATTATTTCAATTTTTCTGTTCCCTATATCTTCAAGAACCATTTTTGCATAACTATATATATATATTATACGATTTTATCCCCATTTACACTGATTGTTCTACCGGAAATCAGTAATTAAAGGCCCGCGGAGCGGGCCTGTATTACTAGTCCTTAATCAAATGTCGTGTGGATTAGCTAGGAATCATGTGCATTGTGCACGTTGAATCACATTATTTGCAATAATAATTTCATAAAAAATTCTCGACAAAACGATGGAACATGTCCAAGCATAATATTATTTTTTAAATTGTATATGCAATACATTATTATATTATATTATATTATTATTCTTCATAAGGTTTTAAGACATTAGGCCACTTAAACATCTTGGGTGGGTGAAAACATCAATCGTACATTAACACAAATAAATGCCCTTGACGTGATTTGTAGCGTCAAAAATGATTAAAATTTTAATCATCTTTAGTACACGCTGTGTACCAAAGAAAATAGCCTGATACTTCATCGTTGGTATCCTTTCATCGTAGCTAATTTTTCGTCGTGATATCTTTCATCATCAAGGCCGTATACAGGAGTAAACAGGCAATTACTATACCCCCGGACATAAAAATAGTTTGTTGGCCATAACAGTGCAAAAAAGCGATTTACTTTTTCATGCTTTTAACCCTAATTGGTTAAATTTTAGTGGCCCGCTCGTATCATATACAAAATTGTCCTAATAATGGAATTGTGGACTACCCGAAATCTATTTCTGATACGGTCTGGTCTTTCACTGTACGAGCCTTTTATCGTTTGAACGCAGCATTCTGCATTAATTAGAGAGTCTTTCTTCGGTCAACTTAATGTGCACCAACTTTAAAATTCTTTTTCGCCTCTTCTGTAGGATTCAACGAAAATAATTAAATGTTCCCTTATCAAACCAAAATGTTATAGCTAAAAAAAATTACACTGCATGTTATTATTTTTCAGTATCCACATTATTTTCCAACGCTTAGTTATACTCTAAATACAAAGGTTAACAGTTAAGGCTTGACGAGATAATTTGTATGTATGAAATATGAAATGTCCTAGAGTCTCAAGGCATACTACGCACCTACTCTGTTGAATGACAATAAGTTGTTTCATATTAATTAATTGCTTTTGGTTTAGCAATTATACTTTATACCTAATTGAACTGCAACTGCATCGATTAAAATAACTTTTAAAAGGAAAAGCGTGGATCTCAAAATGATCCCACCTACCACAACATATCTTTACGTGAAGTAACATTGAACTTGAACTTGGCTTCAATCACGAAAAATAGCTGAAATAACACAGTGCTTGCGAATGACATTTGATGCATGCTATGCATGCATGAGTCGGTGTTAAGAGCCTTTTTGGCAAATGCTTCACTGTCAATCTATTTTTAAAACTTGCAAATATATTCTAATGATTCAAATCAAATTCATATTAGTTTAAGATGTTTTAGGGAAAAGACAGCAGAATAAAATATCTCTGGAATAAACTCGCGTGTTCCAAGACAATAAAAATAATATATAGATTTAAGAATATAATTTTGTTACTGTACAACTATTGCTACACTGTACAGTAGGTACACATTTTGTTTGCAGACCTTTTTTTATTTAACGAGTATAAATACTAAAAGTATACAAATATAATTTTACATTTAAGACAATCTCATCTAAAGTAATGGCAATGACTGACGAAATAAAAACTATAGAAGACTTATACGAGTCCATAGGTAAAATAAACATTTATTCATAGTTAATCTCTTCAATCTCTTCAATATAAGTAATATAATATTACTTTTGATTCGTCAATTTGTCTATTTAGGTGGATTCGGAATATTCCAAGTTTTTGCATTGTTTTCCATATTGTATCCTGAATTACCAGCAGCTTTTTTAGGAATGATACCCGTGTTTGTAGGTAAGCTATGTCAAACAAACACGTAATTAAGCAATCAAAAAAGCCTTTTGTAAATGCATTCGTTGTAGGAAAAGAATATTAAAAGTTGAGATAATAATTTCCAAAATGAAACTTTATAATTAGAAAAAAACGAATAATTACCAGATACAGCTCTCTATTATAGGGTTCTACGAGTTATCCTGTTTTATTAACGGTGCACTAAAGAAGATTACATGATAGTATATAAATGAAAAATAAAAATTGTTAAAAAATATATTAACTTAGAAAACGCAATTTTAGAACTGCAGTCTGAATTTGAAAATATACAATTCAATGTCATTTTTCAATACGTAAATTTTAAATAGTAGGAATTTTTAATGCTGCCGCTGCTAATTTATTTTATTGTCCTTACAATGCTGTAAATTGACCATTGGCGTAGCCAGGGGGAGGCAAGGGGGCAATCCTCGAAAAAAAATCCTGAAAAAATAGGTTATTTAACAAAAAAAAGTATCAAAAATCGCGAAATTCGCAACTTGCGTATTTTATGTTTCATTTTACCCAAATTTGCTTAAATGTTTCGGGCTTCATGCAAAAATGAGCACAAATATGTACCTCATGTTTTCAGTTTGCATCCCCCCGAAACCAAATCCTGGCTACGCCTCTGAAACTGACCATGAGTTAAGAAAACATTATAAATTGCAAAATAGGTGACTATCCAAAATCATGGACATGTTCGCAATCCGATGGTTTCGATGCAATCACAAGTGTAAATATGACTGCTGGAGACATTTGCAGTTGTAACGGCACTTGGGATGGAGGAGATACAACAATCGTTGCAGAGGTGAGTATAAATGTATTTGTGAAATCCAGAGATTGACACGATAGTATGATATTAAATTATAGTTATTTGTAAAAGAAGGGTTACTGGCATTAGAAACAACTTTCGACAATTTTTACAACCAGTTCAAATCCAAACTTACATAAAAATGAATAGAATTTTGGAGCATATTTATGCAATTTTATTGTGCATTTACAGTGGAACCTTGTTTGTGAGTATTCTTGGGTAACTGACTTCATAACCAGTGTTCAAATGGTTGGAATGCTGTGTGGAGGATTTTTTGGATCTCAGATTGCAGACATGTATGAATTATCATAAATGTTTGTCACTTTGTCAAAAAAACTGTGAATATTTTAGTAATATTATTTTTGCCTATTTAATTTGTTTAGATTTGGACGGAAGAGACCCATGTACTTATTTTGCTTAGTGATGATAACAGCAGCAGGAGCATCTGGATTTACAAATTCGCCATTTCTTTATGCAGCTGCTCGATTTTTTGTGGGAGCAAGCATTTCTTGTAAACTACCATGCAATAATAAAGAGTTATATGATAATCATTTTGCTTTCATATTTACATTCAGTACATTTTTTTTAACTTTTCAGCTTATTTGATTGTTGGGGCTTTGTACCCCATGGAGTTCTTAACGCCTCGCTGGAGAAATGTACCTGGTCCTTGT
This sequence comes from Pogonognathellus longicornis, assembly GCA_034694085.1. NCBI lineage: Eukaryota > Metazoa > Arthropoda > Collembola > Entomobryomorpha > Tomoceridae > Pogonognathellus > Pogonognathellus longicornis. The sequence continues at coordinate 6,806 of JAQFYB010008013.1, forward strand.
GGACCTTGGGGAGAAGGAGTCATGATTTTAGCTCTTATTGCATATTATGTTCATCCTTGGAGACTATTGACTTGGATAACTGCCTTACCTATGGCCATTACTTTCATTTCTTTTCCGTATGTTTCCTATGAGATTTTTTTTAGTGTTTAACAATAATATTATTCAACAGCAACATTTAAAAATTAAACGATATTTCCTAATTAACTTCTTGTCTAATTAAATACTTTTTTAGTTTCTTACCTGAAAGCCCTCGTTGGCTTCTACAGAAGGGAAAAGTGACTGAAGCCAAGAAAGCACTGGATCAAATAGCTTCGTGGAATGGTCATGGTCCTGTGGATGAAAATATTGTTAAAAAACTTGCAAAAACTTGGGATAATGAAAATAATAATGACTGTGAGGGTGAATCTCGGGAAAGCGTTGGTTGTTGCCAATTTTTAATGAATCCTCAACTAAGAGGGAAAATGTTGATTTTTTCGGGAGCTTGGTTTACTGTGTCTTTCATTTACTACGGAATTACCTTCAATACTAAAAATCTTAGTGGAAACGCTTATCTCAATATTGCGTTTCAAGGATTGGTCGATGCTGTCGGATTTCCTACTGCTGCTTTTGCACTGGCTTGGTAATTTTATGCAACAAATAAAACTATCAGCCTAAACTGAATAGTAAAATAAAATTATCAAAAATTTTAAATATTTATGTACATACCTATGTGTATTTATTATTTATGTAGGTACCCACGCGTTTGATTTTGACAAAAAAAGTTTTATCGTAGAGAGATACAATTTATATTAAAATGTGTGTTTTTAACGTTTAGGTTTGGAAGGAGAAAAGCCTTCACGTTTTACATGACTTTGGCTTCATCAGCTTTACTTGGAATTGTTCTGATGGAAATTGACGTTGGAGTTCCTTACAACGAGACTTGGGTCACTGGGTTGTCACTTGCAGCAAAATTGTGCATTTGCGGAGCGTGGTCGTCTGTGAAATGTTTTACAGCTGAAAGCTTTCCAACTTCTATCAGATCTACTGCCATTGGTCTTGCAACAGTCGCCGCAGGTTTTGGAGGAGTTATTGCACCCCAAATGGCTTTCCTTGGATCAAGTAAGAAAACTTAACATACTTACTAAAATAGTGAGCCATTTTAATCTTGTCCAGAGGCGAATCCAGGTCACATATTTGGGGGTGACTATAGAGCAAAACATAATGGCAAAATGACATGTTATTATAGGCATTTTGATATACCTACATAATTTTATCCAACATAAAATTGGGAGGAGTCTTCAGCCCTCTAAGCCACCCCTAAATATGCCACTGATCCTATAAATACAATAATGAAAAAAAATTATTTTGTCATTTCACTTTGTTTTATTCGTCGATAATTAATTACAAATAACTTTGTTAATACTTACTATAAGTATAATATACTTATTACTCTCATAACATTTTTTCAGTGTACAGACCTGCACCTTATTTCGTTTTTGGAGCATTTGCGGTCGGAAGCACTGGATTGTCCTTACTTTTAAAAGAAACACGAAACAGGCCTTTAAATGAAAATGTTTAGCAAATATCTGTGGTATATTTATAAAATGCAGTTATATAATTCTAAGTAGATATATTAATCGTACGTGCTTTATTATAATAATATTGTTATCACATTATGATGAATAATTTATGTATGAATAGAATAGAAGCAACCAATAATGGTTTTGTCCTAGGTATATAATATTATTTGTCTGAGACTAACAGCAAAATACAACAAATTCAATGTTAGAACGTGATCAATTGATTCGTATACATGCATGTTAAGTATGAGATTATGCAACTTTAATATTTATTATTCTAGTGAATGGAAACGATACAGATACTTACTAGGTACTGTAAGTAAGTAATATTTAATTGAAATGTTTTATTATTTACCAAGCATCATTTGAAATAATATATTGTGATCTAATAATATACACATTTATAATATAATTACACAATAATTAATATCCTGAATGTGCAAAATAGAAAATAAGCAGGATTGAAATTGAAAGTATGGAAGATATGGACATTTACGAAAAATGCGCATTTTACGGCAACCAAAATACCTACCTAGTTCTGTATGTAAAAAATGGAAATAACATATTTAAAAGTTGAATTAATTTTTAAATATCAATGTAAAATGTATCTACATACTAGTTGATATTGCAATATTTTGTCGATATTCCCATATCTCCGTATTTTTACGCGTTTACCCATATTTTATGGCAATGACAACCCTGAAAATAAATTATATATCAACGTTGTTAATAAATTGACAAAACAAGGTAAAAGTTAGCGTCAGCTGTTTTGGTGTGAAAACTGTTTTCAAAACTATTGTCACCACATTTGGAAACATTTGAGATGATTTGTGACACATGTCTTGTTTTTTAAACTTTTGACAAAACTGACAGACAAATCATTTCTATAAAGTAGCGTCTGCCACTTAATTTTTTAAAGTTATTTATACGATTGAAATCATTTTGGAACTTGACCTATGTTCAAAACTCAAATATCACGTATAATGAAAAATATCAATTAGAAAATGTATAGCGAGGAAGAAGCGAGTAAGTTTCTGACATGTATGCCATAATAATTCGTTAATGGTATATGTAAGGAAGCTGTAAATATTCTGTTAAACATTTTGTATCAATACGCTATATGGTTATACAGTTATAATTTAATAAAGTATAGATAATAGATTTGACAGTAGATGTACAATCCTATGTATCTCTGTTTTATCAACATTTTTGTAAAAGTAGATAAAAATTGATTGTACGAATCATTTTATTTAATTTTTTGCTCAAAAAAAATTATCATTCAATCTTGTTTTTCGATAGGTAATACAGGCACAATACAACCAATTTTAATACAATATTCTGCTATAGTATATCTACACTAATGTATTATGCCATGTATTTATCATCCCATATCGTATGACAGAATAATTAATTGGGAAAGAGGTAAGCATGGCAGCTAGCAGCCACGGCCCACGTATCATTATTGTGGACTTTCGATTACATGTACGGGCATGTAGTCCTGTCATTGACAGTTCTGCACTGTCAGCTCTAGGCTGGTCTCCCAAGTGTCATACTCACTCATAATAAACTCACTAACCAGTTCAACTTACTACTAGCCATATAGGTTGCATAGGTCAAATTTACGGCACTGGTTATACAAGTATAGAAAAAAGTTGTATGTATAAGTACTTGAACTTTATTTTTTGCTTCCCAACTTCCCAAGGTTTTTCCGTGTATTTCACAAGCAGAAAACACTTAGGTTGTAGGTAGGTATGCGTGTATACAGTGAATTCCACGAAACGAGATCTATGGGGTTATGTATGAGTATTATAAAGTGTATTGATTGTGCTATGTCA
>JAQFYB010008014.1:0-10199 GCA_034694085.1 Pogonognathellus longicornis
AACGTGTATCAAGTTCTCATGCATTTCTTCCAGCTTCTGATTTTCATTCATAGTGCCCAAAGCTATGAAATAGAAAGAAGATGAGTATAATACGTTCTTATTCGTTCTCTTCCTTCAAATCTAACCTTTTCACTCTTTGTTGTTCGCATGATATGCACCTCCGCCATAGTATGGATATAAATGTATAAACTAACCTCAAGCTAAAAGAAACTGACAAAAATTCTGCTTATTCTTCCTCACAAATTTCAGTTCCGTTTCTTTTCCAAATGGAATTTGTAGACTGGGTTTCACTGACAGGGAAAATTTTGATCCATGATGCACACTATACTATATCTTATGTAGGTACTATTTCTTGTTCTATTGTAAGTGTATAAGAGAGGTCTGTCTATTCCTTTCTCGATATTGTACACTATACTAAACTTTCACTGCTAGGAATTCAGAGAGGAAAAATGAGTCAAGAGTCGTCTATTCTGCTGATATCTGACGAAATGCTTTGAAATGACATGTACCTTGATCGGCATTGTCATGTCGTCATGTCAAAATGAGTTTCTATCTCGATCCTACTGTGTCAAGTGAACTAAAAGCAAGAATATTGTAAACTTCTTGTATAATGTAGCAAACTGTTCATAATACTAAACTGTTTCTGTATTTCGTGAATATGGATATTGCACCATATGGATATTGAATCCTCTACCTTATCACATATACTGCCCTACATGAATACATAGATTTCCAAGTACCTACTATCACTATACAGTGAGTTTCACGAAACGTGATCTATGGAGTTAGGTAGGAGTCTGTTAATATGCATTGATCGCCCTATATCACTATGGTTTTCTTAACTTAACGTTTGATTAACAAATTAATTCATAAATGTTCAATCATGATTTCCACTACGAGTCAAAAGTTTATTCATAAATGATATCGTAAATTGCAACTGTTGTTCTAAGTAATAGGTCGAAAACCATAGTGACATAGCACAATCAATGCACTTTTAATATTCATACATAACCCCATAGTTCACGTTTCGTGGAATTCACTGTATATTATTAAAAGAAAAGATACATATGTAATATTTTATATAGATCATTTATGGAAGTGTATTGTGTAATGTGTACTATATATAGCAAATAGGTACAATACAAAGGGAATAGTTGAAAAGAGAGATGACTTCCATTCTTAAAAAGTATGTTATAGGTAGAAGATAAAAACTGCATCGTTGTACTCCACAGAGTGATACGTGATTCATTTCGCGTATTGAGCTGCAAACGCAGTAAAATCGCTGTTCACCAGCCTCTCCTTCCTAAGCTTCTTGTCGGAATTGATAGGAAAACTGAAACGAAGTGGCGGAAACGGTAGTGCAGTGAAATGGAGTTTTCTAGTTTGCCATAGCAAGAGAAAAAGAGAGAGAGAAAGAAGAGAGAATGCTCATCTAATTTTGACGGACGGCCTGTTAGATTTCGTTTCTGTTCGAGTTTGTCTCTTGCACTTGCCTTGTCTGTGTTTTAATGCTGACTGAGTTGCTAAGGTTCGAAGAGAAAAGATGTACTGTGAGCTTCTACGTAAAGCAACGAGGAAATAGTAATAGCGGGTAGTATACAAAGCGAGATGGATTGAATAAGAATGTACGGCTCGCTCCAGTGAAATACTACAACAGACAACAAGAGATGCTGGATTGAATGCATTAAATACCATAACATCATTGGAGAAGTAGGCGACGAAAACAGCCGGGATAGAAACTCACTTACATAGAATACTTTGAGTTGGAGTTGAATTGTATAATATGTAGTATTCATGTACCCAGCCACCTATACAATAGTATTAGTGTGTGAAGATTTCAATGAAATGTCTATCTGTGTAATATCCGTAAGTGTATTGTGTCAAATAAATTCTGATGGCTGCACTAGTTGTATTCGAACTACGCCAGAGTTGCCTTGAGACACTTTTACTTAAGCATCACACTTTACAAAGCAGCATGTCAATCGTAATGTATATAATGCTCGTATCATGTGCTAACTTACAAGAATCAATCTGGTTAACAAGTTAGTAGTGCAAAATGTGAAGAAAATACCTCACTAAATGTAAGTGTCATAGTTCGTATGCATATTCATTCAGCTTAAAGTTATCCTACTTTTCGCTTATAATATAGGTACCTATGTGTAAAAAGTTCTTTCTTGTGCAAAACGACATTGATGGTTTTAACCAATAAAATATTATTACGTAATTATTCTTATTAATAGGTTGTTTTTCCTCTGATTCTTCACATATTAACGTAATGGTTAACGTTTGGTCTTATAGTACGAATCATTATGTTGGTTCACCCTTGTTATTATAACTTATATCAGATATGCCAATGATATTATTCTTGAGCCAATTACACAAACATAGGGAAAATTGCTGAAATATTGTATAAATTCAAGGAGAGGGATGGGTAGGTACAGGTAGTAGTAGGTACGATAATTAGGTATTTAATGTTTAATATATTAAAATGTGAATTCATATACTTTTTTACAGAGTTCTTTGAATGCATCTACATTTATTACGCTAAAATATGCGATAATTGTAACTTTACTAGATTGAAGAGGTGTAATAAAGAGCATTGTCATAGAGTCTTGCAACCACTTTTCTGCTTACTTTAATTACAATATTCAGTGAGACAAGTATATGTGAAGTGTATTGGAAAGATAAATGTATTAGCAATAGGCGAGGAGTGTTGAGTCAGCCGTCACGCGTCGGTTGCTTCCTTCCTCACTGTTCACAGTCATCTATGTAGGAACTTGGAATTGACTTGGATAGAATTTAGTCAAAGTCAGAATAATCATAATATATAGTAGTAGGTAAAGTTAAGTGAGGTCCTTTCTGTATATCCCTCCATATAAATGTATATCCTGTTCAATTGCACTACTGAGTTTCACATCCATTCAGTTCTAGTGTATATAATACGATAACACTGAATACAAATGATAATAGAAGTATATAGCATACCTCAGAGTGCATACACTTACTTGTGCCGATATGTATACACATATAGTAAAGTAGTAGCCGATGAGCGTACTTAGCAAGAGAGCGAAGCCGATCTTCCTTCTTAATTGTCAAGGGATTTCCTCAGCATAGCAGAACATAGGATCGGAGGAGTGTCTGGTCGGGTTGCTTGTTTCCTCACTGCTTTCCTTTACTTTGTGAGAGTTTACTGAGCAGGAAATGTCATTTACTATTCTACGCGCATTGCAAATGTCATTGCCATTACCGCCATTCTTTTCTAGGTAGTATTCGGATGGAATGGAAAGGAGAGTTAAAGTTGAAGTCAAAGCTGTGTGATGTTATGAGACTACCCTTAGACAACTAACACTAGTGTACTTTTCTGTACAACAGAATACCGTGAGTCCATGAGTAAGTGAGAGAGTACGGGAAGAGAAGTACAAAACTACTACGCGAAAAGAGATGAGATGAGTCGAGCACTTTTACTATTTCTATAATAGTATTACGACGCAGAGAAACTCAAAGTATCAACATATATCCTCGGTATAAAGCAGCGTAGAAGTACATAGTTAAACTTTAGTGAGTCTTATTATACTTAATGTACATGCATTCTCTCTATGCTGCTCCTACTACTTACTTTGTGTAATACCATGAACTATAACCAAGTTAGCGTGTTACATAGTTACAGTCTGTACCTACTGCGTGCATGTTGGTGGTGGTGGTTCTTAATACTTGATCTTCATTTTCTCTGTATATATTTTGTAGCTACTTTTGGCTCATAATGCGCTTATACTATGTAGCAAGAGTATAACATATACTTGTATTTATAAGAAGTGTGTAATATTTGTATTATAAAGTCCCGGGTTAAGTTGAGTTGACTAAAATTTCGGATAGTTTGCTATTGCTACTTAGTTAGGACTACTAGTATGTACCACTACTTATACTACTAGCTGTATGTTTATAACATGGCAAGACAAGGTATTTAGGTTTAACTCACTCACTACTGACTCAACTCAACTGAGGCGGATTTGGATTACATTACCTTCCATTACATCTCATTGCTTAGACTGGATACACTGTTTCTCTTTTATAGTGGTAGGGCTAGTAGTACATGTTCAGTTGAGTACAGATGTAGTGCTACTACTACAAGTACTACATTAAGTTACGTTATTACATTGTTGAGTTGAGGAAAGAGAAAGAGAACCCGGAGCGGGATTGGAAGTTATTTAGCGGAGGAGACTCTTCTGCGGCTGTTGAAAAGGCAAGACTTGACTTGACTCTACTCAAGAGCATTAGTAAGTAGAAGTGTATGTATAGTGTGTAGTATTTTGTGTAGGTAGACTGTGTAGAATATTATGTTTCTAGTATACATATACTTGTACATGATGAGATGACTGTAGTGTGCAGTTGAAGCACAGCAGAGCATCTCTGTTCTGTAGGACAAGCCAGGATGTGAGTGTGCATGCATGAATGTGATGAATAAGTAATATTTATAGGTGGAAGAACTTCGAGTGGCAGATATTACATCCGTATTATTATTGTACGTGGAGAATGGTGTTGAGAATGGGGCAGTTCAAATGAAACGTTAGAAAACAGTTTTTCTTTTATATAACAACGTGTGCACTTTAACTCTTCTTCTGATCTCATGTGTGTCTGAGTGTACTGCACTATCTCAACAACCAGCACAAAATCAAGAAAGAAAAGGGGCTTTTCGTTTTCTTGTCCATCTTACTTACATTATGCTATTATGTCTGTATAGACTAGGTATATAGATGTGTAGAAGTACCACAGTTTGAAAACTGAGACCAGTCTAAGACTATTTACATGCATCTTTATAAACTTCTGAATGTGAGACCAACTTAAGTCTAAAATATGAAGTGTTATAATTTAATACCTATGTATTTTGTTCATAATATACATTCGAGAAACTCTTTCAAAATCTAATGGGAAATGCTTGAGTGTGTTCTTTCTGTTTTCTCATGCCAACATTGATTGTGTATTTTTGTGAATATCTTATGTTCAGTGTATTATTACATTATGGGTTTCCTTTAGTATTTATCTGGATGAAGGAGCACTAGTGTGTAGTATGGTAACAGCCAACAGCATACTACTACAATACATTAGAGTAGGCTCTGTTTTTGTGATCAATATTAGCTTTCCGTTTACTAGTTGAAAAAGTGTGATATAGCATGTATAATGTATGTGAGTGTGTATTTGTGTGTGTGTACTTGCATGCATTAAGCTGATGGTGCACTTTCTCAAGTACCTTTACGTTACATTAAACATATAGCCACACATTGTTGTATGTTATGGACTAGGAACTGTAAGAACGATAAAGGTAGTTTGTATTAGTCTTGTTGTGTGAGTCCTTTCTCTGGTTGGCGAGACTGTGCATTAAATGTATACATAATATAATGTGTTTGTGTGGATGAAGAGAAGAAAAAAAACAAAGTTGGGTTATGTTACGTCGTTGCATTGGAATTACGGTTGTTGTACACTTGAATTTGAGCTACTTACAGTGAGCATATCTGAAATGACTACTAAAACTCAACAATCAGCTAAAGTACTTGGATATATTATTACTAGTGCTCATATGAGCCGTGTGTATGTGTACATTATGGAGGTAGAAGGTAGGTGGAGAGAAAATGACATTATTTACTGTATGGTTGGCAATGGGCACTATTTCACCATATATGAAATCGGATAGAGGCAAAGAGCGAACAAAGAGAGTAAATATTATAGAAAAGATATTTTGTTGTGTTGTTGGGACTTGGGACAGAATTGTGCAGTCAGGATGGAGTATTCTTCTATGTATAGTTCTAGTGGCTAGGCTAATATTATTTTCGAACTGAATATTGCTGTGTGTGTGTGTGATGTTGTGGTAAAGTTGACGTAGCGAAGCATACGAAATATTTTTATGGGCCATTTGGCTGCTTCTCTGCTGCTGTTTCATGAAATCCATTTCATACATTGTGTGCAGGCAAGTCAACTCGAGTCAACCAACTCACAAGCTTTATTTTTTCAGTTATTTTATTTTCTAGTGTATATATGAGTGTGTAGTATGTACTTACTTGTATCTCTAATGTTATATTTTATTTGGGCCCTTTTCTTCATGTGTAATGCAAAGTGAGCGCCAAAGCCAGAGAACCCTGGCTATGTAAAACATACATACAAGACTTAATGTTTCTACGCAATAAAGATCTTTTGGAAGTTTTTATGCATTTTCATTTCACATTTTCAGCATTTCAACTACTCAGAAGCTGACTACATATCAGTTTAGCTGAGCTCACTTCATTCTCTGTTTCGCTCTGTCTTTGTTGGCAAGAGAAATGGTAACAATGTTCTTTATGTTCATATCTACACTGCTACTTCATAGAAACTATGTAAATATAATATGTATATTGTGTTGTCATTTCATTCTACTTATTTTGCCTCTTTCATTTCATGCGTATGAGACAGATTCATAGATTAAGTTATGTTATTATGTAGATCTCGGCTTAACTCGCATACATCAACAACCGTACTACTTACTACTATTGTACACAATGCAGGCTCTTACTTAAATAGGCAGTCCGTGAGAATTATGGAAAATAAAACTGACACTTTATCAGATTCGAAGGTTAAGACTACTCTTCATAGTCTTCACTATCAACATTGAACAACATTGGTTTTGTCATGTCATGTCATTGATGTAACTGCGCTTACTTACTTAGATTCGAGATTACATGTAACCTCGTTGCAGTACTTATAGTTTGTATGCAAATGCAAAAAATTCATGCCAATTTTAAAACTTACGATACTTTCCTAATTGCAAGTGATATTCCGTGCATGGCAAAAATCTGCAAATCAAATGGAAAGAAATTGTTATTTTAATCTAATAAATATTACCAGCTGTGAAGTAACGGGAGGATATGCCTGACAAGTATTAGAATTGGAACTGTCATTCTTTGTATATTTATACGAGTGCACATTCACTGTTGACTGTAATGGAATAATATTAGCGATGTTTGTGGCTGTAAGGTGTAAAGTTAAAGAAACATTGAATATAAAAGATTTAGTTATATTCATGGTAAGTCAATAAGTAAATAAAAATAAAGGTTTACCTGAGGTAAGAGCAATATGTTATCACTTAGCCATCTTTTGAATTCTCATTTTGTTGCGTTGAGTTGGATGAATGACAAAATGTAGGGCAGGATGTTAGTGGCATGATAGACAAGGCTGTATAATAATAGCATGACAAAGTTGACATAGACTTGACGTTAGTAGAAATTAAAACGTAGGAACAAACCAAACGATCCTATGAATGCACTGTCTGTCACACGGATATTTCTTAGAAAACAGTTGAGATAGCCTAAAACTTGAGCAACTGTAGCTGTGCCGGCAACACTTTGTACACAGTCTATGTATATTAAGTGCAATACCAATATACAGCCTTAGCACTTAACATTCTAAAGTTGATATCTAGTGAAAAACTTTCGTTATTGTTTGTCAATTATTCAAGTGAAGTTACAAACAAAACAAATAATGCATGACATGACATAACACAGTGTTCCATGCACAAGATAAGCTCTTTGTAAATTCAAGCTTCTAATATATACCAAGCAATATTTTCTATCTGTTTCGAAATCTAGCATTGTATAACTTTCCCTCTGTTATACTAAAACCGTTTGTTAGTGCAAGGATTCCTTTCGTATAGAACCAAAACAAAAGCGTGACTTCATTATGCTTTGACTTTTGCATAATTTTTATTTGTGGCTCAAATTCCCATCGCTTCTGGATGTAGCTATCATATACATTGTATAAGCACTGTATTCATGTATACAGTAAACATTAAATACAATAAATGTATGCTTAAGGTAATAATATTATTCCTAATGTTCTTTCATTTGAACAGACCTGTGTTTTAAGCCAAAAGCTTTAGTCAGGTACATGGTACATATTGTATGACTGTTGTAAATACCAAGGAAAGCGAAAACTGCGTTTCTAGGGTATGAATTCTGAGTAGATGACAGGATAGCCCATGTCAATTAACGATTTGTGGCTTGGGCTTTACTTGTCACGTTGCATGTGGAGTGAAATGGACGATTCTCGGTATCCAGCCGTTATTGTTTCATACTTGGTCATGCTTACCTTCCTTTTGTTGTAATTCCAAGTCAAATCCTCAGAACCTTGTATGCATTTACAGTAAGAGTTTAGTTTGTTCATTGCATGGTAAATTAAGGTTAAGCCAAGTCCAGGTGGTCAAGAAAAATGGAAGGCAATGAATGTTCCAGTGTATCGTTTAAGGCAGTACACTAATAGAAGCAGGCGATACAGAAGCTAATAAAAATGAGGTATATTATTTCCTTTCTTTGACTCTGATGTTCAAGCTGTTTTTCATGTCTCTGTGTGTTTTTGGTTGAGCTATTGTAAATGAGCCGAAAGATGATTATGATGGGAGATGATGAGGAAGTGATTTGTAGGGTCAAGTGACATACAATGCTCTCCCTACTAAGTAAAGTGTGCCATATCAGGGTGTGTGGTATGTTTTTGTGGTGTAAAAGTCGTAGCAGTGCAGTGGAGTAGGGTGTTTAGCCTCTTGTAGTAAAATTGGTAGTATTTGTAACGGAGTGATCGTAGTCGTAGTAGTTGGGGTAGTAAAATAAAGAGAGTAACTTGTAGAAAGAGGGTGGGGAGTGGAACAACATTGAGTATACAGTGAGACACTGACTGAGGTGAAGTAAGGATGTCTTTTATAGAACTGTCTGTATATATACTAGAACTAAAGTATAGTAGGTTGAATAAACCGGTGAAGATGATAATAGAGAAATAGATACGGCAAGATATCTCCGTGTAGTAAATAGAAATTTGTCCAGAGGTGCTCTCCTCGTTTTGTACACCAAGTGAGGAGTTGAATGGCATGTGAAAAGCGAAGAATAAAACGGAGTGATAGATACAACTTCAAGTTCAAGAATATCCAGTATATATGCTATACATGTAAGCAACAAATTTATACCTTGATATACCAACACAATTCTTCATTACACGCAGACCTATATAAAGTAGGTATAAATAACTTGTATGTTGTATTTGTAGTATTGTAGGGAAACAAGTATAGATTGGAGAGAGGTTATAACACAGATATGGTAGTGTATGAGGATAAGTTTAGGGCCAAGGAGAAGATACGATATGGGTAGGGTAAGGTTAGGGTTCTGGGGGCAGCGAGTAAACTAGAAATACATATTATATAGATTTCGATTTGTAGTGGTATACACCAGTTCACTTGGTGCACTATTGTGAAGGTACACAGAAGCGTGGTACAACTTAACTTATGAATGTGCACAGTAGTATAGCACTAGTGATAGTAAGAAGGGGAGAAAATGTCAGTGTCAAAGGTTTTCTTCCGAATTTGTTTTTTATCTTTTGGAATTTCAGTCGCGTGGATATGTGCGGGGGTGGGATGAATACAGTATTCAATTCACTTTCATAAGTAATCAATTCATTCATGACATTGCAGACGAAATTTTATTAGCATATTTGTATCCCTTTTGTAGGTAGTTCAGTAGTTCTGCATATTATTAGCCTTTATGATTTACATTCTCCCTGCTTCGTTGTTTAATACATACGTTTCCCTAAACTCTAAACATCTCCAACCAACTTATGTTTGTGAGCAGGAAAGTATTAACTGATACTGCACAAACCTTTAGCATTGAGAATTATACACAGACTAAATAATACATGCTATACACAATACACTAATATAATCTCGCCTTGACTATTTTCACACATTTACTGAAGTAAATGTGGTATTAAAGTGCGGATCAGAGGAGGTAGGTATTTTGTTAGTTGTGTGTATGTAGCTAAATGGATTCTTGTTATTCTTTTTGATGCGTATCATGCAGTGCTGGTGCAGCTGTTATACATAGTATAATAGTTCTATGAGAGAAAAGCCTGGGCGCAATGTTCAGATGAAATGAGAGATCTTTTACGACAACAAAGTTGAGCCTCGCTTGCACATTTCATTGCATCGGAAAGCCTTCTCAAACTAAGTTTTGTTGAGCTGAAGCAGAAGCTGATGCACAAGCACAGATGATATCTTCTTCAACCTACGAATGTACTCCTACCGAGATAGTAATGCATCCACAAATAGGTTCGCCCAGTGGATGACTAACTACGTTCCTCCGACAAAGTCATGCCTTTGGCTCCACTCTCAGTTATTTCCAAGTATATTTTTCATGCCG
>JAQFYB010008015.1:0-10198 GCA_034694085.1 Pogonognathellus longicornis
ACTTAAAACAGGGGACACTTAAAATTATAAGTTTCAAGTTTTAAGACGCTGACTTATAAATTTTCGCTAACTATCTACTACACAGACTTACGTAGTAATAATAGAGTAGTACAGTTTTATATGTAAACGTGTTGGTGTATATAAAATTCCAAGTATTATACGTCTACTAATATGAATCACATGCAAAAAAGTTTGCAAACTTTTTCGCTTGAGCTATTATAATCTAATAGTAATAGGCAGCAGCTTGCTGAGCAAGGTTTACCAACTGAGGTGGAATTAATCTTTGTAAACTACTGTAGTAGTATGTGTATACAACCCATCCGTCTTTTCCATGCATGTGTAAAGAATGCTTCTCCGTGTAGTTTTACGACAAAACATACTAACGGATATTACTACATAGTATATAGTATTCTCTTAGACTTCAGCGTACATCTACAAAGTATATGAAAGGAAAAGCTGTGCGTAGATTAGTATTAGTACAAAGTTAAAAATGCACTTTGGGTGCAAAACACAGAGCGAGAAAGAGAGAAAGGGGACACTCACTCGAACAAAACCCTAACAAAATGCATAGTGTTTTTCGTAAATCGTCGTCGTCGTAAGCTTGTTCCTCTAAGTACTTATACTCAAAAAATAACAAAGTGAAGCAATTCATGTGTATGCATGTGAAGCATTACGCAAGCTCACATGTGTTAACAACAAACTGACTGACTGACGGAGAATGCAAGAAAAATAAAATCAATGTACACATAATTGGGGGGCGTTTACAGAAGCAAACAATGAATACGAACAATTTGAAAGGTTGTAACTTTTTACGACCGCAGATGCATAGAAACTTTATCGTTAAATTGCACACTACTGCATGATGACTGTCACAGAGAAAAATACATTGTTCCAAAACTTAGACAAGTACTACTTATGCACAAGTATTGTTTATAATTATAAAAAACACTCAGAATCAGCCGAGCATGTGTTTCTGAACTATATCAGTACACACAATACAAAATACAATTCGACAGATGAATAACAAATACATACCTACTTGTAGTTTGACAAACGAGCTGATGCTTATTACTTACACACATATACCTACACAGTGAATAAAACTGAATTTTTATATTATCCTCCTTATTACAGTCCCTACCTAAGTACCTACTGCTTATAATCTACCTATAAATAAAAGAGCTCGACTAAGCTAAAAATGTCCTAATGGACAAATTAGAAAAGTAGCCTCCACATCCACACAAGGGAAACCTTCCAGAAAGAAAATACTGCTGCTCTAGTATTTTAGATCATTTTTAATTACACGAAGACAACATTAGTGCTGGGACAATACCCGTACTTAAACCGTGTGCATTTACAACCGAAAATGTTTTAGTATCTTTCCTAGTACAAGCTTAAAAGTAATTTTTGTACCTAGCACACTAAGCTATAGCTAGTTTCTTTTATGTATAAACATACTACACCTACACACTACAAAACAAACGAACCCAGCAGTATAATCTTTACCCATACACATAGAAAAGATGAAACAGAGTGCTCAAATATACACACTGTGTACTATGCAGTCTACTTTATATATAGGGAACAATATTTAATTATTTTATAACTGAACTAAATTGAATTGGATAGCATACTAAGCTTTTTATGAACGTGTGCAACTAACAACAACTGCAGGAGAGAGTCTCTTCCACTTCCAGCGTTGTTGCCTGGCTTTGCCTGCCGCACTCGAACTATACATATACGTATGTAATATGCATGTAGAGCATTAGAACGTATATCACGTCCTATACACATCTACCTACCTAAAACTACGACTAGTTTCCCTGTTTGAGAGTGTTCATACTACACTTGTACACTCGTAATGTATGGGAAAGCACGAGAGAGAAGAAAGAAACTGGCGGATGGAAACTCTGCCTAGAAACAGAAATGATGTAAGGAGAAGCAGGAGTGGATTCGGAGTATATATGCGTAGTTGGTGGAATAAAAGCCGGGTAGAATGGTCTGGTGCTGTAGTGTGTAGTCGCATACAGCATTCTGTTCTTGGAAAGAGGAAAGGAATGACAGGCGAGGGAAGCTTATGGTTCACAGAGAAGAGAGAGAGAGAGAGAAGGAAAATGGATTGAAGTTGTATAGAAACGAGCCAAGCAAGCAAGAAAGGGAACACGGTGTGGGTCGTTCTATGTATTCTTGTAGCATGCACTCCGTCACTACTACATAGAACGACTGCTTCCAAAACTACCAAAGTGAACCAAGCAAAAAGAGAACCGAACAAACTCAACCGGGTAGAATTAGAGTTGACGAGCAGCAAGCAACGTTCACATGGAACGAATGCTATGCTTTGCTTGGTAAAATAAATGCTATATGCTAGAATATATATTTATACATACATAGTGCCTACATAGTATCAAAGTACAAATAATACTAGCAGTGTATATACTGAAGTACATAAGTTGAAGCAGCATAAGAGAGACAGTTCTGAGTTTTCCGACCAGCTCTTCCACTAAGTCTAAAGTTTACTGGCAATGCAATGCAATGCTTCTAGTAGCTAGCACTACTATGTTACACTTACGATACAAAACCTTACCTTTTACACTACACTCTACCATAACACCAACACACTACTCCTTTATTTTATGTACTACTCTGTTCTAGTTAAAGCTCCATTCCAACTTGCTGAGCCTTGCCTTGCCTTCTTTCAAGTACTAACTTCATCTGACTCTCTCTACTTTACGTATACCTAGTAACAATGCTCATAATATAAAACAGAAGCCGCGCAAAACTCAGCATACACATACACACAGCAAAATGAACGTAGCAATACACATTTAATACATATATCTTAAATTCGATGTATACATAGTAATACATGTACACAAAGATAAACACATATTATTATTATATTAATATATACAGACATATTTGAGTTTTGTGTACAGAATGTTGTATAGCTATAGTTTAGTAAGGAGATGTACACATGGACAAAAACATAAAACATTGAATGTATAGAGCTTTGCCTACTCAGGACTAAAGTAATCATGACAAGTATTCTATAGAGTACATAGTAGCGCAGAAATTTTGACGCTGTGTTACGTTATGTTGTGTAGCAGGAGAGGACTTCATATACAAATACAGTATGTACATGATACAATAATATAAAGTCTACAAACGCCTACTGACTTTTTCTTGTGTGTGATATGATGTGAATCAGTGTTGCTTTGCTGTGTGTGCCTTTCCTTTCTGGATGGAGAGAAAAGCTGAGTTGACTTGAGTCGGCTTGAATTGACTTAACAGTTCTTGGAAAGAAGAAACTATTCGTGTATACAACTGCCACACAGATAATACGGAGCAAATAACATATTACATAATACTTTATTTACTTTTATGCATAGTACCTATACATATACTTGTACAAAAACCAAATGCACCCTGTACTTACATATACAACGGACAAATCGTATGTATACTAGCAAAGCAAAAGAAGATATATTCTATACACACATACTAATACACAGAGAAAGATAGCTATTTTCTGTTTTGTAATTCTGTTTAGTGGACCTACACATCACATACATACACAAATACACTTTGAACTATTTTCTCTCTATGTAACCCTCTCTCTCTCTCTTTAGTAACTATATGTACACAACAGAGAGTAATTATCTTGTAGCCAGTAAATGTGTAGATCAAGTAAATACCTTCACTTGTGTAAGCTATACATACATACATACTACTGTGTATACTATGATATAAAGGTTGCTCGTGGTCTGGTGTATGCATGGTGAATGCTTTCATAGGTAGATTTTGTTTTGCAGTACTAGTAAAGTAAAGGTAGTGTTATTTAGGAAGAGAAGCATGGACAGAGAAGATTACCGCCCAAACAGAACATTGAGCCGAACTCGGAGTAAAAGTAAAATACAGAGCAGAAGGAGGAGGAGGAAAAGGAAACTCGACTAAAAGTAACTAAGCTATAGCTTTATACATTACTCAACATACAATATATCTGTATAATATACCTACAACTAAAAGTGTAAGTAGAATATAGGGAAAAGGATAATAGGAGACGTAGCCGGTGGTGAAGGTAGTAGGTACAGACTGTGTATAAGTAGAATGTAATGTAGTAGTAGAGTCTGTTCAAGTTAGTTAGGTAGAGACAGAGAGATAGATAGAAGAACAGGAAAACAAGAGACGGGAAAACGGAAAATGTGCCCAGCAACAACAGAAAAGAAGGAGAGATGAATTCTGGAACTATAGGCAGTGAAGCAAGGAGGAGAATCTGTGGAGGAAGAACACAAACACAACTGCCAGCACACCAAAG
Source organism: Pogonognathellus longicornis (assembly GCA_034694085.1). Lineage (NCBI taxonomy): Eukaryota > Metazoa > Arthropoda > Collembola > Entomobryomorpha > Tomoceridae > Pogonognathellus > Pogonognathellus longicornis. The sequence continues at coordinate 4,316 of JAQFYB010008015.1, forward strand.
CACAGTACAAGTACAAATACAGCAAAGGCAATACTCAGACTCCTTTTCTACCTTAGTCTTACTTTACGTTAGTCTTCTGTGTTTTATTCTCGCCGCACATACACAGATACAGACAGCAGCCATGTACATACATTTATAGTGTAAAAGCGAAGGAGTAGGAGTTGGGTCTGTATATGCATGCATTTTGTTTTGATAGCTGTAAGCTAAAACTAAAAGGAAAGTCAAGTAAACTAAAAACTCGTCTGTGTGATGTGAGTGAGCCTATGGAGCTGGTCTGACTGGAATGATGGAAGAGTGTAGTTGGTTGGTAGTTGGAGTTGGTAAAACTTGGTAAGTAAAGTAAGGCTTCGTTTAGTCTGGCCATATCTGTCTCTCTGTCTCCCCATCTCAACTCAATCCATTTCCCATCTGATCTTTTATAAGAATCCCGCCTTTAGTTTTTTACTTGGAAACTCTCCTCCAGTTTCCATCCACAACATCTTTCCTCAGAATCATCACGAGCTTTTTCTACTCTACTTCCAATACTACGATGTATTCCTAGTATGCTTTCTGGCTGTTTTCGAAAGAGTTTTGTGACTGTGTTTTGCTTATAACGCTAAAGTAAGTCGTGGCAATAGAACTAGAAGGGAAATCAAACTCTCTCGTTGTGTACGAGTAGTATCTGTATGTATGTGTATCTTATTTTTACAAATACTACAAGCTATTGCTAAATGCCAGCTTAAAACACACGTAGTTTTGTATGTAGTAAAAACTAAAAGAAGTATTAGTACTGTATGTAGTCTGTACGCTATATTATTTTCTTGTGTGTTCAATGTTGTATGTGGGGAGAATCGTGGAATTATATTGTAAAGTATGCATGAAGTCTACATATACTAATAGAACATAGAATGTACATGAACGTGATACTGTACAGTACACTGTTGGAGTTGTGTGACTTGTCCTCCTGGCATGACTTGTCTTTCCTTCCTACCCGACTCGGAGTCTCCAAGTGAACTAAACTGCCAAAACTAAGAATGCTGTAGCCATGCCAAAGAAATTCAGAGCCATAGCCAACGAAGGCAAATGCAGATAAATGCACACACGCAAACGATGCAATCATTGAAGAAAAACTTTCCAAAGAAAAGGAAGCCCTTCTCTCTCTCTCTCCTTTCCTCATGTACATTGTGTAATGCTTTTGCTCGACTCAAGTCACCGGCAACTCAACGGCAGCCAGCAACGTGCTTTTCCATCGAATTACTTTACGACTACCAAATATATACAGGCATATATATCTCTACACACAAACTAATATAAACTTTATACCTTCATGAAAGTCTTGTATGTATACACTACAGATATATACCTAGCTGAGTATGATGTAGTCGTGTAATATAAACTTTGTACCTACGGGAACATCTGTTATAAGTTTACATTTCCAGCATTAGGCACTTTAGACATAGGAAGGAACACAAGGTAGGTCACTATATATTTTACAAGATAAAACTTTGCTAATAGAGTAACACCAAAGTATACTGTGACATGAGTCAGCCAATACTAATTCTACTACTACAGACACAGGGGTATATATATGCTTGTGTTCTACGTAAATGCATGTGCTTATTTGACATTCTTCTCATTCAATTCACTTTGTCAAGCTTTACGTGCTTTTAGGTACTTTTGGATACGAAACTACTAAGTAGAAATATTATATAGCAAAGTCTGGTCTTCTTTTATATGTATTCCCATTTGCTTATGTTGGAGAGGTCTATATTTAACTACTTATGAGCTCCTGGTAGTATTAGTACAATTCAATTTGTATATAGACTAGCCTACACCTGCATGCATAAATAAATAAATGATGCCTTTCATTATATTTGCATTCCGCTTCTACACCAGTGTTATTTACCTATTTACATTTTTGAAGTTTAAAGCCCGCTTAACCCAATACAAGTTCTATAAGTGCAAATACTACTACGACTACTTACACTTTACACTATTAGGTACATGCATTTCTAAACGTGAGGAACACATCGAGGACACAAGTTATACCATTAGCGTGTGTAAGTATAAATAACTTTTTACCAATAACCTCCATTCGACTTGTGCGTCTAAATGTCAATGTGTAGACAAGAATTATGTAACCTCTCTCTTTTTCCAAAGGAGTCACATAAACAATTTTTTACCATTACCATTAAGCCCCATTCATGATTTCGCTCAATTACGTCATTCTTTCATGCATTAATTCACCTATAAATAAGGTATGAGTGTGTATAGAGTTTAGAATGTATGTACAGAGTGTATAGAGAGTGAGACATTGTCAATTGGTGTTTTATACATAGGAGAATGAATGTAAATACAGCACGTGTATTACTATTCGACTTTTAGTTAGACTTATACCATTATATCAACATACTAGAATTTAGTAAATTCTTGTAGTATGTATGTGCTTGATTGCAGAGTGAGTGGTTTCCTGCAGTGGATTTATTTTGGAATGCTCTAAACTTGAGCCAAACCAGACAAGAACGTGACCACGACAATGAGCAATTACATTAGGTAGTCAAATACATCCATACTCTCTATGTACTTCACATCAATGCACATTTACAATTCTACAGACTTTCATTTATTCTCTATTTACAATTTCTAACTAACTTTGACTATCTCTTTCAAAATCAATGTAACAACTTTATAACACACTTTGTCAAATTAGTCAAGGGAAGATCCACTATTATATAGTGAGTATATTATGTATGTATGTGTATTCGTAATGAAACTGTACGCAAAAGAACAATGCAATCGCTAGAGCGTGTACTTAAACTTTGCATTTTAGTTAAACAACTTTCTGAGTACTTTATAGCACACATTTATTGATTTACAAATACCTGCATTTTATATGTTCCTATTTGGACTTAATACAATTTCCAAACATTAAAACTATACTTATTCAACATTTTAGCAATTTAAATTAATAATCTGACTGTGATTAATTCTTTGGTGGTTAGGATACTTCGGATACGTTATCTAATGATTTTCTAAATAGATATTGATGTTTATTAAGTTAATTTTTAAAACGAACGTAGAAATGTATCTGTATGTAAACAATCATGAAACAAGTCATTGCACAACATTTTAGCTAAAATTTATTGTCATTGCAGAATGTCCGTATGAATCTTCTCGGTACATCTACCTTGTAAGTAATGTGGAGCAAAGATAGTCAATTTAGCGAATACAAAAGAAAAGAGTTGAGTGAATAACACTGACTTAAAGTTTGCAAATAAATTTTTATAGCATTTGCTTGCTCTATTATGCATACACTGTATAATGTAATACATATGCCATACTGATAATTGTATTAGCTAGCTACAAAATACTATCCATATTGAAACACAGCTTTTTGGATGAATTCTTTACGGCCCAGTCAAATTCAAAGTCACAAAAAGGCTTTCTTAGACAACATGGCATGGTTGACTGAAAAATATTGCGTATTATGTATATCCTCTTGCACATTACATTACATATACATCGAATGAATCCATCCTCATATGTATAGTTTCTTTTTCCCCTTTCAATAAATATCACTTCAGTTTTCAATGTTCTCTTTGGCTTTCATTATTTGTACATTTCGTAGAATATCAATGTGTATAGTTTTGTGTGCCATTCCTTAGAGTAGCGGAGGAGAGCATTGTATGTATTTGGCTTGGGATTTGAATGTTGAATGTGCAAACAAAACAAAAGGGATAAAGTGAGTCGAAGAAGTATATATTATAGCCATAGTGGCAAGGAAAGCTCCAGCAATATAGTATAGTAAACTAAACTAGCACCATGTGACTTATACATGTATACCTATACACTAACTATCTGCAATGTTGTTTTGTTCTGTTAGAGCAATATAATAATAGTGCCATATACACATACAGAACACGCCAAGTCAACTCGCACATACTAAATACTTTAACTCGTGTAGAAAAACACAGAGACTGTGTATCAGTCCAGACCAAACCATCACAGACCGGCAAATTCCCACGTGCCTCCTCTTTTCCCCTCGAAATGTGCACATTCTCTCTGCTATTCTGCAATCAACATTCGTCTCCTTCACTAAAACTCCGCCACCACCACATACACCGAGTGACTCTCCGATGTAAATGCAAACCAAGCCAGGCAATGTCATTTCACAACAATATACGACTATGTACCCGTGTTTTCACCTCCACAATATAATACCTGTCCATTCTTTCTATTTATGTCTGCACTTTATTGTTCTGTGCACCCTTCCGGACCCAAAGTCAACATTACTACACACTGCAGACTACACACTCACATCCAGTATAGATAAATAGACACACCTGATGCGATACTTTCCAATACTTAAAACAAACTCGTCGACGAGACAAACACAAACCAGTATGTATAGCTATAATAGTATAGGACAATACAGCACCCGCGATTTTACTCGCATCGCTTATTTAACAACAACGCGATATTTTATTAGCATTTACTATCAGATTGACATTGTCTTCCTCGCAACAGCTATTAAGTCGTATATCTCAATATTTATAGACAACTATGTAAAAGTAGGTATATACCAAGTATGTGCAAGTAAACACACACATGTACCACCTACGTTGAAGTAGAAATAAATACAAACCACTTTTTTATACTACATGATAAAAATTCCCGTTCATTGACATATGACAGTGAAGAAAAGCAAACAGATGCTACCTATTCACATGTACATATTACTATGAAGTAGGTATACGATATACAGCCTGGTGCTTCTATTCATGATGTAAATATTGCATAACATTGTAACACTTACAAATAACAACAAAATAAATAACATATGTATTCCATATGTAAAAATCACTTATCTTTCTCCGTATATTATGTTTGCTAATGATATATTATTCATTTCATTACATTTAGTTTATCAGATAACCTTTGAGCAAAACTCTTGTCAAATCATTTTAAGTTCAACACGTACAGCAGTCATACATACATACTCATATGATTATAAGTTGAAAACTGTTTTTATACTTTTACAGGTACATACCTACGGTACCTACACTAATAATCAGCACGAAAATGAAATAATGATTATCTGCATGTCCCAAGTCTCATAGTCTTAGGAAATGCAGTTTGGTTGGGTAGTACATAATAGAAGTTGCAGCTGACTAATTGCATAATGTGCAACGTAAGTACAAGGGCAAGTATTCTGTCTTTTTTGTGTTTTTATACTGGTACATGAGCTATAGCTCATTTACTCACTCTATTTTATATCTACTCTTCAACACGATAATAAAAAACTACGAAAGTTGAGTGTATATACACTATTGAAGCATGTGCAGACAATATAGGTAGGTAAATATTTAAATCTTTACATTTTTTATATATATGTAGGTATAGGCATGCAGAGCAAATATTTGAACCTCAATTAAGCCATGAATCACTTAAGTTGGCAACCTGCATTTTCCTCCACAACGCGTTCTTTAAGTATACCAGTATTGACTCATTGTCAGTTAACCAGACTTTCTAATGCAACTTTTTGTACAGTTTTTAGAAATACGCGAATTTTATTAGAATGCAATAATTGTAAAGTCACACTAAAGAAACGCCGATGAACCGATTCACAATGGCAAGTATTGAAAACTTATTAATGAAAATACAGATAATCCTTCTCCGATATTTGCTAAAAGTCCTGACTCCTGACAGATAAGTACCTCAATAAAAAAGCGTAGATAACAGAGTGTTCATTAAAAGCTTAAAAAGAAGTAAATCAGTGCCTACAGTACAAAAGGACGTAATGTGTAATGATGCTCACAGTCAGTAGGGAAATTAATTGTAAATTAAGGTGTAAATGTACTGTAAGTGTAATGAAAGTACCTACATACAAAGTACAATTACATT
>JAQFYB010008016.1:0-10197 GCA_034694085.1 Pogonognathellus longicornis
AAGGTTTTGCAAAAAAACCTTTTTGTGCCAAACGCACATTTGATACATTTGGTAATTGACCCTTTTCAATATTATGCTCTATGCGAGATCGTAGACATCTTTATGTTGGTATTTTGCCCTCCCTGAAATCGTTATCTGTAAACGGCCTTGATTACAGTAGCTAATTCAGCAAAATATATAAAATTGTATCTATCTCTTTACTATTAAATACTAAATAGGTACATTTTTCAGTGATAATATGCTTTGTTAATTATAGGACAACCATTCTGTCGCGTGGTACAATTTTATAGCTGGAAATAACTGGTTCAGTATTTGGCTTGAAATGACCTCGACGGTTTTTATCGTCATTGTAACTACATCTTTCGTTTTGATGTCACGATGTAAGATTTTGAGTTGTTTGTGTGATTGAATTTACCTATTGACCTCCTAAATATTTTCAAAGCCTTATATTCTTCTAGTAATTGTTTTTCCACCATAACTGTTAATTAGATACCTCAAGTGGAAAAGTTGGTTTAGCAGTAGCATCCCTTCTTCAATTAATGAATATATTTCAGTTTGGAATGAGACAGTCTGCAGAAGCCGAAAATTTAATGACCTCAGTTGAAAGAGCTTTAGAGTATGTTAAAATTGAACCAGAGGCTTCACTGCAGTCCAAGAAAGGTACATTAAAAATTTGTGAAATTAATTACCCAATAAGACACGAATTACACTTTGAAACTGTCATATTTGCTTAAGGGAACTAATGTGTAAGACATTAAAATAGTATGCGATTGATGTACAGATATACTATGTAATGCAATCAACTAACTGCGAGTTGGAATTTCTTTTTCAAATTCTGTGTTGTTGACATTTTAGGACAAAAACCTCCAAAAGACTGGCCATTTCGTGGTGCACTGAAGTTCAAGAATGTTAGTTTATCTTACGACAACAGTCAAGATGTTTTGCGAAACATGTCGTTTGATATTCGGCCTCAAGAAAAGATAGGAATAGTTGGAAGAACTGGAGCTGGAAAATCTTCTATCATAAATGCATTGTTTCGACTGACAGAGCCAAGAGGAGACATCGTAATTGATGATGTCCTCATTAAGGATTTGGGACTCCATGATGTCCGAAAGAATATATCTATTATTCCACAGGATTCTGCACTGTTCTCAGGAACTATCCGATACAATCTAGATCCATTTGATAATTACAGCGATGACGAAATATGGAAAACTCTAGAAGATGTAATACTTAAGTCTTTGTATCTATGACGTGTGAATAATTATTACTAAATGTATGCACCGATTATACATCCCTACTTTGACTTTGAACATTATTGTCCTCTTTATATATTAGGTTGAGCTTAAAGACGCTATCCCAGCCCTGGATTATAAAGTGTCAGAGAACGGAAGAAATTTTAGTGTTGGCCAAAGACAACTAATTTGCTTAGCCAGGTTCCATATTATGTCTTTCACATTAATTCTTAATTCTTATGTATCACACTTAAAGTACATATTAATTTATTTTGTGTACGTTTATGACTTTCTTAATTGACATTTTTACAGATCTCTTTTAAGTAATAATAAAATTATTGTTCTCGACGAGGCCACTGCCAACATTGATCACAGGTAAGCAATTAGCAAATATTTGACACTAGCTTGCTTGGGAGAGCGTGCCCCTGTCCACCCCTAAATACGCCATTGATTGCACACACTTTTATGGAATTTCATCATATTATTGTTTTAAAATATTTTATATACTAATAATCAATAATATTATTTCGTAAAGGACGGATACTTTGATTCAACACACAATTCGTACAAAATTACTGAATTGTACCATTATTACGATAGCTCATCGATTAGAAAGCGTCATGGACTGTGATAGGATTTTAGTTATTGAAAATGGATGCATTGTGGTTTGTTTCTTCCTATATTCTTATTATTTTTTAAAATTCGGTCAATTTTAATTCTGTTACTTTCCTAGTTTATATTGTGACATATTTTTATAACTTACAGGAATTTGGGCAGCCAAGTCAACTTTTACAAAATCCTAAAGGAGCATTATCATCTCTGGTAGCTCAAACAGGAAAAGCATCTCATGGTTTGCGTCAAATTGCAGCAGAGGTTAAAAAAATTATCTTTAAGAATTGTATTTAATTACGATGAGTAAGAATAAAATTCAAGTGATTTAACTTATTTTTGCAGGGGTATCTCAATAATCAACACAGTGTCAGAAAATGAATTTACAAATAACAATATTTCTACTAAAATAATGGAAATTAAGGAGATCCGTTACGGATCTCCTTAATTAAGTATCTGTATTTTGTAATAAAAATTAGATATATGAACATTGTAATGCTTACCATAATACAATCAAGGGTCAAAATGAATAAAGATATTGTGTGTTATTTTTTAACTCTTTAATAGTTACATGTGCTATAAATTGTTCCTTATTGCTGCTGTGATAATGCAATCATGCAATGAAGCATTTTAAAAAAAAATGACAAATTAGCCCCCAGCACATTACAAACACTAAAAATGTACGCGTCTTTGATGAAATGGATTTTACTACAATACCAGAATATTCTTTTTATTATTATTATTCTGTGTATATTTGTCGACTGGACATTTTGAAATAGGTATTTACAAAAATATTGACTATTAATGGTGGTAAAATGACAGACTACTTACCTACTTACCGAAGTCCACTACTACTACTACAATAACAAAAACGAGAATATAAAATGTATCTTCGTAGTAGTAATAATATAACAAAATTATTTTGTATGCATTTCATATTGTGACTAAGCTTGCACTTAGGTAGGTAATTAAATTAGATACAGAATACAGATATGAAATTATGTAATTATAATATAATGTTGTTGTAAAGGAGCACCAGTGCATAGATCACAAGTAATTTATTGGAATTTGAGAATAAATAAAAGGTACCTCGATACAAAAGCGCAATTAACTCTGGAGGGAAATTATTTTTAGCAAGATGTCCGAAAACTCTTGCCTTTTTGCAGCGTAGACGTGATGGCCACAGTCTAGTACCTGTAAAAACACAATAATATTCCAATAAATTGCTTTGTTTGAAAAATTTTAAATTCGATAGCTACAAAATGTATAATAATGTCATATTTTATTATGTACATGGTGCTCTAGGCATAACCCAGGGCATTTTGCTTTAATTTCGTCAACAGGGCAATGATCAACCCATGAAGTAGCACCATAAATGCATGTCATTTTGATATTTTCATCAAGTTGATTTATGCGATGATGCATTGGGTTCTTAGCCCATCCAAAACTAACCATCATTGCATGAAACGCGGATTCTCCTCTGCAATCAAAACAAAAAAGTTTTTGCAACAACTTCCCCAATTACAACCAAATGATATAATTAATACCTAATGATTGTATATGAATATTAAAAAGGATGTTGTGCATACGTAGCTTTTCGGGCATTGCTGTGAAAAATATAATTCGATACTCTAGAGCCTGCATCTTTATTGTATATATCTACAAAGTTGCCTATCAAATCGGCACGAACGGACTGAATTAACCGAGGTCCTGCAGAAAAATGAAAAAAATATTAAAAAACATAATATTTAACATCTACTTTTTCATTAATGATAATTTTTTACTTACCGAGAGGACCAGCCAATCTTACAACCGACAGTGGATTTAAATGCTTTAATACGTGTACTAGCATTCTATGGTGAAATGGAATTCTCGACATATCCGATAAATGGTAAGGTGGATCTTTGAAACCCCACGGATCAGCCAATATTAAATGGGCAATTCTATAAATCAAAAAGCATGCTTTATATAAACACAATTTTTGAAAAAATACTACACTTTTTGCGTGTAGGTATATAAAGTGAATGTTACATTTAAAAATTACCGTTCTGGAAATCTAATGGAATAGGAAGTGGATAGAAATCCTCCTAAGCTATGGCCGAGTAAAAAGAACTTTTCTAATTTCATTGCTTGTCTCCATGCCTCAATGGCGTCCACAAATTGGATTTCAGCTTCTGCAGCATCTTTACTAAATTGTGGTCTGGAACTTTGACCGAATCCTTTATTATTTAAGAATTAGTTATTTTACATTTCCACAAAATTGATAATATTTTTATACAAATGTGCTAAGTATACAAAAGTTTTACTTTACCTAATAGATCTATAGAATAAATAGGTCTTCCAACAGATGCTAAATCATCATAATTTAAAGCCCATAAAGCAGATCCAGAAGCTAACCCATGAATCATCACTAAAGGCATCTCACAGGACTTCGAGTGGAATGCGAGTGTTAATATTTGTAGATCTTCACCTTGGGAATCTATTGTAGGAATTTGGCCAATATTTATGAAAGATGATGTGTATGGGGTTTTAACACCTAAAAGCAGCATGAAATACAATAAAATAATTATTATTTCACTCTAACTGTGCATGTCTATTATTTCGCATAAATCTATTGATTTTGCTTTGGGTTTAAATTAACATACAGGCCAGTAAGTCTTGCTCTGCTTGTTTGAGTGTAGAAACGGAAGTACGGCACCAGTAGTACGCAAACCATCTATAAATGAAAGCAAATCTTTAATGATATATTATTTGTAGAAATAAATTCTGTGAGATATTTTCGATTAGGCAGATTAAATAATAATGTTCAGGTTGTTGTCTCATTATACCCCTCGGATGTATCTTGTATTTGTCCAGTTTCTTCACGCTCTCGTTCTTCCATTTCTTTTAAAAGTGAATTAATTGCTGACATTTTGCGATTTCTGTCTGGAACTAGAAGCATTAAGAATTAAATTCAAATCTAAAGATACCATGATGTACGCATACTATACTAAAGATGAAAGTGAGTCTGAACTTTTAATTATAATTTGTATTTGCGGTTAGATGCATTTACATGTGGAATGAGAAATTGAGATTTTGGTTCCAATCCAAGTTAAGTTGAGCTTACCTGTCTCAAATGGTACTACGATCACGCACACTACACTACACAGTTCATTCACAGTGTGGATGTTTTATATCAACCAGTGAACATGTTGCATTGTTAACTAACACTATTTAACATGATGGACTCACATACAGTAGTATTAGTACATGGACTACATTACGAACTCAAACAGAAGTACCTTGATTGGTGTTGTGACTGTTGTGGATAAAGAGGTGCACAAAGTACACGTATATTGTGCGAAAAGTATGATATAAACAGGTGGTTTTGTTTTGAAGGTCAGACTTTATGTGTTTACTTGCAGACAATCAGACAATTAATGCTTTAAACCTATTGGTATGGGTACAGATCAGCTTTTCTATGTTACTAATTTAAATGCTAGTAAAACAGCTATTTACTTTTAAATTCACATTGACAATTTTACTCACCACTGTACTGCACTGGAACTGAGAAATAACTACAGAATAAACTGTGATATATGTGAATGTCCATCCCCATCCACTACGCAGTAAGTGTAGTTATACGTAAGTATTAAATTAAATGATACTGGGGTCACTCTCCTCCCTTTTCTACTTCTCTACTACACACATTATACAATCTTAGAACCAACTAAAACCACTCGCACTCTGCTGAAGCTATGTACATGCATGATAATAGTATTTATGTAATGTATATATGTACGATCAGGGATGTTGAATACAATAAACTATAAACTGTTGTGGTTTTGTACTTATATCTATACATAACATAACACATGAATAATTTCATGAGCACAATATAATGTGTGCGTAATGCCTACATGTAATATTTAGAGAGTAGATGCTGTCATGTGTAAAACAAATTATGCAATATGTATACTCAATTCATTCGCAAACTTTTGTTTTTTTGTAAAGGAATTAATGGAAATACTCATTCTGAAATACTTTACATACAACCCAAAGTTGCTATTTATTTAATTATGCCTAACTAAACATTGTAAAATATAATACTTCCAAAATTGTACTATTTTGCTATTATGTTTTTACAGCGTACTCAGCTGAATATTAGTCATTGTATGTGAATCATGTATCATATTGGCTAAGGCTTGTATATTATCATGGTTTCATGGCCATGGTGCTTAGCTGACTGACACACTAACATGTGAACACTGAATAAAGTTACACTATTACTTACTAGACTACATATACAACTGTCACTTTTAATAAGGCAAGAATTGATTGTTTCAATTGAACTGAATTGAGTTTTATTACAATGAAATTGTCGAATTCATATGGCAAATATGCATAGGCATGAAGGGCCCAAAATAACATACTTTTTAAAAGTATTGTAAATAACAAGAATTCAGAAAACCATCATAAATAGAATCATTACCTAAGGCATTTCTGCTTGGATGACTATTCAAACCAGAAGATTTTTAAATTAACAAACAATTATACATGATCAAATAGCTTAAAATGTAAAAAACAATGGTCAACAATAGTTATATTATTAGTAAATTAAGGATCCTCTAAAGGTGTAACTCTAAAGGCACTAAGGCGTTTAGCAGTCAAAGTAAAAACAAAATTATTTGAGGCGTGTGCTCCAAGGATTTCTTCTGGGGGATCAACAGAAATAATTCGTTGCTTTGCCACATGGCTTATGGATTCACCAGTCTTTCGATTTCGCAAAGTATTTTCAATGGGCTTGGGTTGGTCGTACACGTAAACATGCTTCTTGGTGTCGCAAACAGCAACGTAAGACAGATCTATAAAATAAAAGCAAATTCTCCCTTCATATTGGATTTCACAGATCAATGTACCAACTTCATCAAAGCATGCAAATCGGGTACTGTAATTAGTTTGTTTCATACCAGGAGGTGATATCGTAAATTTTCTTTGTTGTTTTGAAGCCAAAACATAACCGAAGGCTGAGAACGTTCCCACGTGTTCCATTTTCCAAGAATGATGTGAAGAATTTCCATGTTCTAGCGGTTCTTTAGTTTCTGGAACATTGATGTCGGGTTGCCACACAACTCCATCAACATCATGTCGCACGCAAACTGCAGGAACCTTTTCGCCATCGATTCGGACATTAAAAAGCCACTGGTGACTGTTTAGACTTACCTAAAGATTGAGATTAAACATTTTTCTATTACATACAACTCCAATAATGGGAGAAAAAACATCTAAACACCACTTTAACTTTAATGTCATTGTCATAAAATTAATAGACAATGAAGATGTACCTTGTCGGTAATTTTCTTCTCTATTCTGTCCATTCTCATCAAACAAGACGTAAACGCTGGAAAACTATCACATTCTTCTAACTGTGAATCAAGGCAAGTGGAATCTTTTGCTTCACCCTAAAGAAAAATAATAATTTTAATAGGGCCTAGTGGATCTTTTGTTTAAAAATCACTTGATAAAGTCACATTAGTCACATACCCATCGGTCGGCACATAAATCTGTTAACAAAACATAAATTTCGCCATCCGCTGGTACGTCATCAAGAAGTTTACCCGATGATTCATCGGTTATCAAATTATCATCCCACGTAACATTTTTTTCGCCTTTCTTTAGGACAATTTCTAAATACTTTAGATGAGAGAGCCGAGTCTGAACTGGCATGGCTGTTATGTCCCTAAATTAACACAACAAAATAATAATTAAAGATACACCCAATTTTAGGACGATTACGACTACCTGTTTAAAAACAGTCTAAGGGTCTGACACAAAATATAATACATTATTAAATTATATACTACGTTCATAATAACCAACTATTATAATAATTGTCATACTCTGCTTGGTTGATCGACCATTTAAAATCGTCTTTCACTACTTTATGCTGCAACAATCCGTCCACCAAAAGCCATTCTTTGAAATAAACTCGAATTTTTTGAATACCCACATCAATAGCGATTTGGTCATTTGTAGCGTTTTTGGGTAGTTTAATCCATAACGTGATTTCTTCATTGTTTTGCATCCATAGATATGCGAATTGTTTCACTTAGGTAAAAAGTACATGGTCAATTAATAATGACAATAGATTTATATTTCAAGAAATTATTCGAAATACTCACAGTCAGCGTTTCCTTCGTCACTTGATGCATTACAGCTTTCTAGTAGTTTCACTTGCTCAGAATCATCTTTAAAAAAATATTCATTCTCGCTGGCCAAATACAACGCTTCCCCATTGCGTTCTATGCTGCAATAATTAAAGCCACTTCGACCAACAATTGTATTGGTGTCTGTGATATCCCATTCATTGTTACCATCTGAAAAATAAAACATGGCAATATTATACATACATACCTATATACATTTTACGTGATTTAAGATTGAATTTCATATTGTATCGCTAAAAGTGGTAAATATTTGGATTGTATTCTTCATTACCTTTGCTCAATGTTATCCATTCTATTGCACTGACAAAATTGTACTCTGGAACATTTGGATTATTCTCACGACCAAGAATTTCTTCCCAGTCTGATTTTTCGTCAATGCGGCACAATAGCGCTTCAACTCCGCTGCTATCATCTTTTTGATAACTAGTTGCGTCTAGTAGCATAAACTGCTGCCATTTTTTAGTCGAAAATAACTGACGACTAAAAACAACCTAAAAAGTTATCACTTATTTACTATTTACCATTGTTATCATAACTTCATCAATAAAAAAAATCTTACTTGAAAACAGTACACTCAAATGATTGGTAAAACACTTACATTCCACTCAGATGAAGCTTTCCTGTCATTTGTTTTTAAAATGTATAAGTTGCCGCAGCCGTCAGCTAAAACACCGAAACTTTTGTCAGGAAAAATTAATGTTGCATTAAACCTTCCAGCAACTTTAGCATCTGTGGACGGAATAGACCATACTTGAAACACAGGGCTAAACGTTCCAGACTAACAATTTTAAACAAGCAAAAATATAGTCAACAAATTCTCATTTTGCTAATACTCGTTCGTAGATAGAGTATTCGTAGTAGGTATACAGTTTTTGGCATCATTGATTCATTGAATTGCATGTATGTATATTTTTAAGCAATACTTTGTAATATGAAAAATACTTACGTCAACATCAATTTCTAATTTCAATACGTGCCAGTGTTTATCGATGACATATACAATTGTTGTATTCCATGGATCAGGAATGATGTAATTGTAAGTAGCAAACAATTTTATATGTTGAAGAGAATATTGTTCAGCCGTGGGATACACTCTGTCCACCTCTATAATACAAAAAGCATACAAAGCAAATTAGCAAATAATATTATTTTTAGAACTCGAGAGTACTTGAAGTTATAATTTAATTCGAATAATATCCGGATCCTCTGTATTATTTTATTATTTTCTACATCACAGGCATTAGCTGACTCAATCGAATTCAAGTACAAGCAGCTGTTCATTTTACATGTGAATTCATGTGCACTAATGGTCAATTCCTTTGGATTTGAAATAAGCGCTTTCCGACTGATGATTGATGACATTGACAAATTGACATGCGTTGTTTACAAAAACATTCAAAATTCAAAATGTAGTCAACAAACGATAAAAAATGTCATTAAAAGTTGAAGGTAACATTTGTGCTTGATTTTTAGATAAATAAATGTCTGAAATGCCTGTCAGTGTCAATTTACAATCAACAATAAAGCTACTGCTTTATTACTTAAATGCTTAGTTAAAAAATAGGTCTGCAGACTGCAGACGACATAGGATAGGAAGAGCTAGATTTTTACCTGTTTCCAGATTTACAGCGTATGTAGGCGAAGTCTCCAGTGACAATTTATATCCATTGAATTTCGGATCTAAAAGATCTCGATTTGGTTTTAACTCCATCAAATTGGGAGCACTTTCCTCAGTCCTAATTTTCATTTTTTTATTTAAATAAATGAAACTCCTGTCTCTTTCTAAATATTTTGCGATTATTTCTGAGTTATTGTGGACACGAGTTTTAAGCCCAGTTCAAGTTTAGCGCCTGTGATGTACAAATTAATCAAGAATATCTTTAGAAGAAATATTTGACATAATGAACATCTGAGTATTTCCTTGAGACGGCATTCAGCATTTGGGAATGTAATTCCGCAATGCATAAAACAGCAGTTTGGCAAAGTAAAATGACAAGTGAGATACAACTCAGAATTTGTACGATGATTATCGCAATGCGTGTGATGCGATATTCCGCACGACTAGACTAAATTCGAGTAGTAAGATAAAGTTGGAAGTAGATTGAAAAGGATTGGAACTTGGAACATTAAAAATTATCAGCCAGGAC
>JAQFYB010008017.1:0-10197 GCA_034694085.1 Pogonognathellus longicornis
ACCTGGGGGTCATCGGGTCTTCCTTCCCTACTCACACTAAGTCAGGAGGCATGTATAAATCACATATTAAAGTTTGGAGGATTTTCTGGTTCCATGAAATTTCAAGCCATTCCGTGCGCCCCTCTTTATGAGTATATCAACATTTGAATATTTTTACATGTGTACGATTGCTGCTATTTGTGCATATTATAAGTATTGCTATATAATGCTTTGCTGGAATGTACAGTGGTTGTTAATGTATATAGTTGTGATACTAAAATACTAAAAATCATAGCACAGATGAATGGTCTATACATAACGGTCTTTACTGTATGGTATGTATCTATCATTGGTGTCGTGTTACAATCCACGAATTGCAGAATAATTGTGTTCATATAACTACAAAGCCTTAAAAATTTATAAATTTTATACATAGCTATATTCATTAAAATACAGTAGGTACATTACTTTGTCATAGCATTTACTTACTTATTGCCTTTCCTATATTAGAAGTATGTTTATGGTCTTACAACCAAGTTCATGCAACGATATTTAATATTGGAACAATTGTCAAATAAATCAATAATGTGATTAATAACAAATGACTTAAACTGATCGATACATGTTACTACTTAAAGATGTAACCAATCTATATACATATTTTCCAATTCGGTGGGGAGGGGATTGCCCCCTTGGGCCCTGGCTACGCTAGTGTCTATATATTATTATTTTTATTATATATACGATTAATTATTAGTATTAGTTACTGTTATTTCACACACTCAAATCATAATACACCTAAGGAGAAGTTTACATTGGGTAAATCGAAAGCTAATGAAGTATTAAAAGTAACAGAAAGGAACAAAGCACTAATAATCCAGTTAATCAGCGTAAACCTTAAACAATGATTTAAAAATGTTACAAACACAGATATATTGTGGAAACAGACCGCCTAATGACGTCACATCGGCTTTTTTACTTTATTAGTATTCGGTTAACCCTCTCTAGACTTCACTCTAATAACAATGAATGTTTATTTTCTATAATACTATGTAAGCGAATAATGGAAGGTTGGTTGACTTTAGGAAAAGGAAAGTAGAAGTGAGATGGTTGAATCTAATGCAGAATGCAAAATTTCCATAACGGCTGTTCTGCCAAATTTAATATCCCAACACATGACATTTAAAGGTTTGCATGAAAGCAACAACTTTCTTTCCCAAATATCCTCATCCCTTAACTGACTTCTCCAAGCATTCAGAAAAGTTTCACTTGTTTGAGGAAGTTTGGCATACAACCCAATCAAAGAGAAAATGACTGAATACCATCCTGACAACGTAAATGGAATTACTAAATAGGCAAATATTGGGAGAGTGCCAAAAGATGAAATTAAACGATATTGAGCAAATACACACGAGCAATACATGTATATGGTGAATGCTGGAGTGAATATAGAACGAAAGCAGTCTTCACGCATTTTGCAAATGAGATGGTAGCTTCTGTAGAACACAATGCACGAGTTGTCTGAAGCCCCTCGTAATTTGGCTAGAACGGCTGGCTCACTTTCAAAATAAAAACATTCAATTTATTAGGATTGGTGAAATTAATTATGAAAGTAAAAAATAAATTATTTACTTTAATGCACTCACCTCATTCTGGACAGATCAGACACAGCTACTTTAGTTGTTAAAAACAAAGTAGCCAAAAAAAAGACAAATAAACTCATAACACCACAAACAAGAAGAGTGATGACCAATCTGAGGGGAACAAAAGTTGTCCAGTGTTTAGTATGACATGATGCTCCGAATATGGCGATATTCAGTGGATCGTCGCAGGGTTTGACAGTAAAGTAAAAAGAACTGAGCACAGGAAGCATGTGAGTAAACACAATTACAAAGAGTAGGAAATAATCCCTTGTTTGCTTTGGACGACCTATAATGTTAATAAAGCTTTTACAAGCTACTGAAATTTTCATACTTACATGTAGTAAATATTCTATTACTAAAAGCCCGGGGGTTTTCGAATTTTGAAATAATTGACCCGGACCAGGATTTATTTTATATCTGTCACTTTACAAAGGTTGTTGTTTAATGGATCCTTAAATAAAAGAATTTTGCCATGAAAAAGTGAGGAATCGTCCTTACTGAATTAATACATAAAAGCACGGAGAAAAAAGGACAACGTCCTTAGATTCATAATGTTGTAACTCTATGTAAGCCTTTATGTCTTGTACGATTTTGTCTTTGTATGAAATTCATATTGGATTTTTAGATGTAAAATTCTGGCCTTTAGCAGCAAAAAAACTGCCAATAGGCCAGAAAAGGAAACGTGGAAGGCTCAAGGGTTCTACTAAAGCCTTGCTAATTGACTAAATATAAAATTTTCGTGTATAATTTCTTATAATTTTTTAATGCAACGTTATTAAGGTATTGATAATGGACAAAATGTATATAAATATGATTTGACAATGTAAAGCAAGAAAATTTAAATGACAACGCTCGCAACGTTAAATATTTTAAATTAATCTAAGGACGAGTTCAGCAGTTCGAAGAAATCTATGGCAAAATTCTTTTTAAGTTTAAGGACCCATTATTAAGGATAATTACTTTATTTTAAGGACACATTAATAATAAAGTCCTTTACAAATGCCTATTACAACTATAAATTTCAATGAATATAAGTGTTGTGGTATATCAAATTAAAGCAAAATATTTAAAGTTTTATTGGAAATACGCCATTTATGTATACTGAGTAGCTATTTCTGGCTCTAGTCAAAGACAAAAGATTTTAAAGCAAATAGCATCATTCTTATTTCTCATAGAGAGAATTTTTGAATCTTCAACGTTGAATAAATTATTTCGAGTGATGGAAAACAGCCATAAGTGAAAACTAAGTTGAAAAATAGAGAGTAGAGAAAACTAATTTTACCATGAAGGGGAATAAGTATACATAGGATCAGAGGATATAGACTTTCACAAAGTTGTATAACCAAATCTTATGTGAAGACCAGACGGGCTTTTCAAGGTGCGTTTCAACTTAACACTAATTATAAGGGACGAGTAAAAACAGTATGAAATATCTAATGAGAGTATTTGCCGTCACTGGATCTGAAATACGCATATTCTTGAGGAAACCCCTTACTGGAGACTCAGGCGTCATTTTCAAGACAATAATATCCCGGGGAACCCCAAACGAATAAGTTTTGTTACGATCCATAATCTCTGATCCTTTGTGTACGTCCCTTTAATGGTAAAATTAGTTTTCTCTACTTTCTCTCTTCCACTTTAGTTTTCACTCCACGCTGCTTTCCATCACCCGAAATAATTCATTCAACGTTGCAGATTCAAAAATTCTCCATGAGAAACAAAGAATGATGCTATTTGCTTTAAAATCTATTGTCTTTAATTAGAGTCGGAAATAGCTACTCAGTATTCAAATGGCGTATTTTCAATAAAATTTCGAATCTTTGGTTTTAATTTGGTATGTGCAACATTTATATTCATTGACATTTGTAGTTGTAATAGGCATTTGTAAAGTGACAGACATAAAATGAACACCCTGTATAATGAAAAAATGGGGCGTCTGGCGGGGTTTTTTACGCCCCGGGATATAAAACGTTATTTTAGTGTGAATGTTTCATGTTTAAATATGAAGTTTTAAGACTGCATACCTATTAATCTTTCGATGTGTTCCTGTAAATTGATTGTAGCATTTACAAACGTCGTGATATCCTTCCCTTTATACAAGCTCACGTTGTATTGAACAAAAGTGAAGATTGATACTAGGAGTTGACCTAGTTTTACGAGTGTCTGTGTTGGAGAAGAGCTGTTGTAGACCATTGACACTCCAGTAATGATTCTCTGAATGAGCAAGATGAGTATTGTGTAACTGAGAAATCGCCATTTAGACTTCTTGTACTCCACAAGATTTGTATTGTTGTTCCAGGAGAAGGGTGCATGCTTATACACTGAAACAACCTTTACAATGTAGGAGTACAAATTGATTGTAGTTGGAAAATGGAGGCTCCTTAAGAAATTCCATTTCATGGAGTGAATCCTGATTACTATTTTGTTTACTGTTGTATCCATTTTTGAATTTATAGTAATAATATTTACGAAAATAGGTTTTTAGCTAGTTTTTGGGTTTCTGGGGTGGGAATCACAATGCCTTTTAAATAAAATAGTTTTCATACATAACTATACTAAACTCCTACTCTTGCTAAGTATAATAATATTATTATTATAGTGTATGAAATTATTGAATGGAACCCATTTGCAAGGAGTTTGTAATTCCATAGTAAAGGAAGAAACTATTAGATAAAGTTAAGTATTTATTATGAGAGTTTGATTGTTAATGAATTGTAGCAATACTTACAATGCAAATGACAAATGGTTAAAAACTGGCGACCAACACTTTTATACACCTGACCTGTAATGCAAGGAGTCTTTCCTGGTGCTAGCAAGCATAAAACAATTTTAAGGAAATAAGAGCAGCCATAAACGTATTAAAAGTGTGTGGAAGTAGCCTCCCCCGAAATCCCAAAACAAGAGGTTATTTTGCCCTGAAAGCGCAAAATAACCTCTTTTTTGTGCATTGCGCAGTTTTGCATTGAAATCGATTTATGTATACGTTCGGTAGAACAACTCATTGCCAAACAATATAACCTTATGTATAAAAGTATAGATTTTAATCAGTCATTTGATGTATGTATTATTTTCAACAGCATAATAAAGATGATTAATATTTGTTTAAAAGCCTGTCATCGATACTCCCTTCAGTTATTTTAAGTTTAAATACGTACTGTTTGTAATTGAAGCAGTCTGCAGTCCACAACATAAAACATGCCCGTATTCAGGAGTTTGGCAATAGAGCCATTTCCCCTCCCCTAAATCCCAAAAAATAGGCAGAAAAAATCTACACGCGAATTTAATGCATTTTAGGTTGATTTTGGCTTAAATTTCCTCCAATTTTTATTGAAGAGCGCGATTGATGATACGTATTATATGTATACTTAATTACTGATTGGAGTTAACTCCCCGAAATCAATTTCTGGTTATGGCCGTGGTTTATAATACATGTATTGTCAAATAATATTCTCTCAGAATTCCTGTGGAAGCCAGTTTAGTAGAGTAGAAGTTTAAGTATTCAGGCCGTACACTATATAGAAAATTTGGCGTCACTAAATATGAATCCTTTGTATCCAATACAAGTGCAAGGTATTCACTTTGGAAGATACAGGAAAACCAACATTTTGTTGATTGCGATTTTTCTGGTTATTTTTACAAACAGCTACAACACTCAGTGAAATTGTCAACCTATTTAAACCTCAATAAAGTGTACAATTATGAAACAAAATGCGAAATAGTTAAATCTACTTTAACATTTCCGGAGTCCTGTTGGCGCCTTATGAGCATATTTTCATACGTCATTTTGGTAACCGTACGCTACTGCTCGAGCACACTACAGCTTGCGATTTTACTGCTCACCGACTTTACTGCTCGCGGAATTACTGCTCAACCCCGTTTTTTGTTTATTGATGAAAAATCTGATGAAAGTCTAATGAAATCTTGTGAACTGTAATGTACTCCCCACTCTAACTTGTTTACACTTTGCATTCTGTGCATCCTTTTGCTCTAAAGAATTGTTTATCCCAAAAACACCATATTTACAGTGTATTTAATGCTAACAATAACTGAATGAATGGAAGAAATATTTTCTTTTATACTCTCACAAAATTTCATTCAGTAAGCGATGTGCATTAATAAATTATTATAAATGTGCAAAGAATTAGAGAATTGCTTACCTACTCATTATGAGACTTACTGCTGGATAATGCATATAATATTTCCTCCATTCATTCAGTTATTGTTAGCATTAAATACACTGTAAATATGATGTTTTGGGATAAACAATTCTTTAGAGCAAAAGGATGCAAAGAATGCAAAGTGTAAACAAGTTAGAGTGGGGTGTACATTACAGTTCACAAGATTTCATCAGACTTTCATCAGACTTTTCATCAATAAACAAAAAAGGGTTGAGCAGTAACTTTGCGAGCAGTAAAGTCGGCGAGCAGTAAAATCGCGAGCTGTAGTGTGCTCGAGCAGTAAAATCTGTGAGCTGTGTACACCGAGCAGTAGCGTACGGTTACCATTTTATTCATGAATACTTAATCTTCTACTCTACCAAAGTTTAGTATTTGGTGAGATTGGGAAATGAAAATTAATATTTTTTCTTTATATTTAATTATTGCATTTCACAATTAGTGCAACAATAATGCAGTGGTTTACTGGCTTCAGAAAATCATCTTTTAGTAGTCAAGATGAAAAAACACAATTTTAATTTAGAAAATTCTCATAAAAATCTACACAATAAGCATAATTACTATATAAGTTACTTTTGATTCTCTACCTTAACTATGTACGTACTAATTCGGAATACAAAATTGAAAAAATGACATTAATTTCAAAATTTTTCTAAAAGTTTTATTTTTAAATAAATCGTGCATCAAATCTACATTTTACAAATCAAGTCACATAGTAATTAAATTTCAAAATCTTTGCGTATTTATTTTAAGATATTCTGTACATTGTCGATCTATCAACGTACCGCTATTTATATTTATAATATTGCTAAGAAAGAGTGTATAGGTCTTTTTATAAGTGTAAGTTATTGACACACTGCAAACTGTTTCACAAGATAAAATACTAGACAAAAATGTAAGATAGTGTATTATAGAGGGACAAAATCTTGGTAGTTTATATAATCTGACTGATAGAAGGAGTTTTCTCATTCTAACAGAACATTCTCGAAAAATATTGACCATAAACACAATGTGTAGTATGTAAATAATTTTTTTTTGATAATGTTGGATTCCAGAACTAACGACAAGAGTTTGCTTTTAAGTTTATTCCTTTTCGGCTTAAATGTGGATATAAAAATAAAAATGTAGGTAGTTTGTTAATATGATTTTCTGAACATTCATTGGGTTGGTTTTACACAGCTTCAAGGCCGTAGCTAGGATTTGAAAATGGGTGGGGCCCAAATAAAATGACGATAGTTAAAAAAACAATCAAAGATTTAGATGTTACTTCGGACTGATTTGTGTTAATAAAATCATTTGTTTTCTAAGTCTAAAAATCCTTTGAAATTTAAAACTATAATATAAATCATTCTTTTGTTCATTCTTTTATTTATTGTCTATATCTATTAATATAGTAAAATTATAGTAAATTATAGTAAAAATCTAGTAAAATCTAGTGTATGTTCAAAAGATCTTGGTGGGGCACGGGCCCCGTGCCCCATGCCTAGTTACGGGCATTCACAGCTTAATATATTGTATTCCTTGTACAATGTGTAGTACGTAAATGAAAAATTTTGGTATGTTGGATTCCAGAACTAACGACAAGATTTTGCTTTTAAGTTTATTCCTTTTCGGCTTAAATTTTGTGGATATAAAAATAAAAATATAGTTAGTTTGTTGATATGATTTTCTGAACATTAATTGGGTTGGTTTTACACAGCTTAATAAATTGTATTCCTTGTTTTACTACATTTATCAGTACAATCCCACCGTACGGTAAAGGAATAATACAATTAAGCTAGTATTACCAATTCCATTTTCCATTAAAGGTTTGTGTATATTTCACAACGGGAACAGAACAAAACATACAGCAAAAATATGTATATGTAATACCAAGACCATTATGGAGACCGTTTCTCTACTGTCTCTACCAGGTACGGCAATAAGAGCTAAATAATTCAACCCTTCATCGGATAAAATTATTTCGCCTTTATTGCTTATACGATGGATGAAAATTCAACACATCAAACGGAAATGAGGAATTTTGTCATCGACCTCATTGTTAAACCTGTATATGTAAGACAGTTTCCATGCAATTGGGTAATTCACGGAAATTGTATTTATTGGATGAATTTTAACAGTTTTATACTTAATAGTGCCACAAAGAGTAAAAACTGAAAACCCAGGGTAGTAAAAACCGTATAGAGATTAAGGATCTCAAAGTAAAATTGGTTATAATTGAATTAGTAAAGCTTAAAGCCGATGCATTCGTAAAAGGGGGGGATGCATCAGAAATGAACCAACTATACTATAATATGGTATTCATGATCAGACATCTTCCTGTATGTTGGAATTTCTTATCTATTGCAAATATGAATGAAATTTTTTGATGTTTTTATGAAGCAAACATTAAGTTCGACAAACATGTTTCATATATATTTTATTATGTGATTATATCAACATTTGAATCTTGCTTGCACACATGTGTAAGGTTCCTGTTATTTGTGCATATAAGCAATGCTGTATAATGCTCTGCTGGAGTGTACAATAGGTATTAAGATAAAGTAGTGATACTAAAAATCATAGCCGAGATGAATGGTCTAATCACTAATTCTTATAGGTGGCCTCATGCCGGCCAATATTGTATATAATATCTATATAGTGTCACGAATCACGGTCCAAGAATTGCAGCAAAATTGTGGTCATATATACAGCTACAAAGTAGTACAAAGACTTGAAAAGTGTTATTTATCTCATACTCACTGTTGTAAGTTTATAATAACACATTGAATGCAAAATAACTTATAAAGTACACGTTGTCAAGGGTTCTACTCCATAACCATGTTACAAAGTCACACAAGTGTCAATGCTTACCTCTTCCCCTAGTACGTCTAATAAAATACGTACTGTATACAAATAGAGCGCATTACCTTGTCATAGTATTTAAGCACTTATTGCCTTTCCTATACTAGAAGTAGGTTTATGGTCTTACAACCAAGTTCAATGATATTTATTATTATGTATTGGAACAATTATCACATAATTCAATCATGTGATTAATATTAAACGACTTAAATTGATCCATACTACTACTTAAAGACGTAACCAACCTATATATTTATTATAAATGTATGTGATTAATTGTTAGTACTAGTTCATTAATTACTATCATTTCACATAGTTAAATCATTCTACATATATTTATTTCCTATAATAAGGAAGCGAATAATAGATGGTTTTTGACTTTAGGAAAAGGAAAGTAGAAGTGAGATGGTTGAATCTAATGCAGAATGCAAAATTACCATAACGGCTGTTCTGCCAAATTTAATGTCCCAACACATGACATTTAAAGGTTTGCATGAAAGCAACAACTTTCTTTCCCAAATATCCTCATCCCTTAACTGGCTTCTCCAAGCATTCAGAAAAGTTTCACTTGTTTGGGGAAGTTTGGCATACAACCCAAACAAAAAGAAAACGACTTGATACCATGTTAGCAACATAATTGGAATTATTAAATAAGCAAATATTGGTAGAGTGCCAAAAGATGAAATTAAACGATACTGGGAAAATACACACGAGCAATAAATGTATATGGTGAATGCTGGAGTGAATATAGAACGAAAGCATTCTTCACGCATTTTGAAAATGAGATGGTAGCTTCTGTAGCACTTAATGCACACGTTGTCTGGATACTCCCGCAATCTTGCTAGAACGGCTGGCTCACTTTATATTTAAATCAAAACATTTAATTTATTAGGATTAGTCAAAATAATTATGAAAGTAAAATAATAATAAATTATTTTAACTGTAATGCACTCACCTCAATCTGGACAGATGCGAAACAGCTATTTTAGTTGTTAAAAACAAAGTAGCCACAAAAAATACATATAAACTCATAACACCGTTACCAAGAATGTGTATGACTAATCTGATGGGAACAAAAGATGTCCAGTGTTTTGTATGACACGATGCTCCAAAAATGGCGATATTCAATGGATCGTCGCAGGGTTTGACAATAAAGTAAAAAGTACTGAGCACAGGAAGCATGTGGGCTATCGTAATAGCAATCAGTAGGAAATAATCCCGCGTTTGCTTTGGACGTCCTATAATATTGAAAGTTTTTACAAGCTACTGAAATTTTATACTTACATAGCAATTCTTTGATTAGAACCCTGGGCAACATAATCATGTGTACTGTGTAATTTTAAATTTGTTACACTTCACCCCAAATGTGTAATAGTAATAAATCACCTTAAACCCCAAATGTGTTACAAGTCACCGCCAATGTTTCACTAGTCAACCCAAATGTGTCACAGTCACCCCAAATGTCACAAGTCACACCAAATGTGTCTACGCATATCAAACTCGAGAATGTTGGCTGGTTTAAGTTTTTCCAGAAATCAACTTGGAAAGTTACGCTA
>JAQFYB010008018.1:0-10195 GCA_034694085.1 Pogonognathellus longicornis
TAACCTACTTCATTATCACTTTACACCGAATTAAACCATAACAAGAGTAGGTACTTATTTATCATGCTTCACTACCTTATATCACTAAACTGACTAAACCTTTTAAATTCGCATATGTCCCACTTGAAAATATGGCCCAGCTCAAAATTAGGATTAGTAATGGATGAGATTGAAGAAAGTTTATTGTACAAGTAAAAATACTATGAATTTTTCCATTTGCTAAAGCTGCGGCTGAAAGTTGAAACCCACTTTCAACTATGGTTCATTCAGCCTTAAACATTATTAACGCTTTAGTTTTTGTGACTATGATAGTCTACACAAAAAAGTACTTTTTTCATAAATAGGAAAATCCTAACACAAAGAATTCACACATTACATATTTCCGCATGTTTTTTGACAGGATGTAAAAAGGAAACGGAGCAAAGCGCCACAAGCCACTGCTGTCAATTAAGAAAAAAGATGAGAAAGTGATGGAGTACTTAGGTCGTTGTTCCCCTATTGTCGTTTGTACAGCAAATGTGTTTTTTGAAGTCTTTTAGTCATTCACTGTATTTACTACAGTATGAAGAGCTATACTGCTAGTATACTTGTCTAAGATCAAGTAAGTATACATCACCACCACAACACTTCAATCAATGTGTTTAGTAGCATCTGCATGTCTATAGACTTCGAATATTTTCCATTCAGCACTTCCTTAAAAGGAAGAATCCAGGGGAAAGCGAAAGAATTTACAACATGCCAAGTTGGTGCATAACTCATGACTCATGTGTCATGTTTTCAACTAACCAATGCAAATTGTACGATGCTATATTTATTCTCATCCAATAGTAGTTACTTCCTAAGCAATGCGATTATGTCATACATATGTTAAAATAGGGATGAGGTTGTGTACTGGTTTCCAATATAACTGAACGAGTGCAATCTACAATATTGCTATGATACACATAATGAATACACATAATATTAGTGCAAAGCCTTCAGTATTACACTGCTCGTATTGCACATTTGACAACTACATGTTTATTTTATCACATGTATATTTTTATTGCAGAGTTAAATTGCGATTCCGAAACAAGCGT
The DNA here is from genome assembly GCA_034694085.1 of Pogonognathellus longicornis. NCBI lineage: Eukaryota > Metazoa > Arthropoda > Collembola > Entomobryomorpha > Tomoceridae > Pogonognathellus > Pogonognathellus longicornis. Next base: position 1,080 of record JAQFYB010008018.1, read on the forward strand.
TCTCTTGCCTAATAATCAGAATGCATACCAGCAGCCTTGGATTGAAAGGTTTGTTTACTAAGTACAAAGGAATGAACGCAAATAAGATGATTCTATCTTCTATCGATCAGAAGCCTAAGTATTCGTATAATAGTTAATTAGAAATGTAATGAGCTTTAGAATTAGGTATTATCCCAAATATGAGCAAAGCTGAATCCTCATTTTTAACATAGTTCAATATTGGTAAGCAATTAAGGAATGGGGAGTACATGCACGGACAGTAATTTATAAAACATGTACACACACATAAAAAATTACATTATGGTATTTGCCACTTTTGCATCCAAGTTGATACACCCATTGAGCTACGAATTGATGCAGATACTTAGTTGCAGAGATCCTTGTCGCAAAGACCAGCTGTACATTACATCACTTATTGCACTGGTTGCACACACGGAATTTAGTATAAGAGACTGCATTTTACGACTTCTACCATACGAGATACGACTAATATCCCATATAATTTTGTGTCTGCTCCACGAAAAACTTCTCCCACTTATAACTCCAGAGCTCTGTAAATATTTCGACAAATATCTTTTACAAAAGCTCTGCTATGCTGCGAATGCGTCTCAAATGGCATTATTTTATGTAGCTTTAGTAGACGATAGAATGCTCAATTACTGTATTATATTGCAAAAGTTGGGAATTTCGATTTCTAAGCCTTTCCTATCTGCACTAGACACAAACGGAAAGCAAACTCTGGAATGATGTGAATTTACGACTTTTGGTGAGAAAAAGCAAATTTTTCTGCGAACATCTGCTTCTGTTGTGTGGATGCTTTAATACTTATCGTTATAAGTTACTTAATTCTGGCAGAAGGATCAATAACAAACCAATAAATCATGAATTAAAATAGGTAAGCATAATAAATGTTCTTCATGTCTGCACAGCAACTTTAAACACACTATTACTCAATTGCTACCATATCGTTTCTCCTCCACACAAACTATGCACATATATATATGTAAGTTTGTAAAGTTAGTGTGTACATACCACACGTGTTGTTTGTTTGCCGAGAGGAACCATTTGTATTTGGGTTGTCTCTCTAGATGTTGGGTAATACCGAGTAATACATCCTAAATAAGCATGATCTCATTCACTATCAAACTTTGCCATTTCCTCACATTTGTAATTCTGAAATTATCTGCAATTACTGCATGTTTCCAACTAAAATACATGAAGAGACATGTCCTGGTATGTGCTCTTTACCTAGTAAGAAATCACCAGAGCCGAAATGAACCTCCTGAAAAATGTGAAGCAGTTTTTCAACTATTGGTATATTGGTATAAGTATACATCCTGTAAATGATCCTCAAAAACAATCTAACGAGTTTTCTGGTTTTTAAATGGAAGTTTTAAAATGAGCATCATATTGAAAATTTTTGCATGTTGTATTTTAAGCAACGTAAGTTATGTGAAGGAAAGCAAGAGACGCAAAATGCCATTAATATTAGTAGAATACATAAGTGCTAAATTGCAATAAAGGTCTTAAGAATGTAAGAATGGCATAAGAAAGCATGTACAATGTACGAAAGCTTAAACGTACATAAAGTGCTGTTCAAAAGCTCTGTACAAATATTGTAGCATTCACAGTGACACACACGCATAAATATGCGGTTCCATGAAAATTCCGAGAAAGCACTTGAAAGCAGTAATGAAACGCACGCTAATTATAAATCAAAGGAATCGGAGATGAATATAGTTAGGTATTATACATGACACGTACCTTAAGAGGGCGGCTGATCGTGACGGTCTCTATGGTGGTCACTGGAGCCATTTTCCCTTCTGATGGTCTCCTGAAGTGAAGCAAGTCAGGTAAGGAGGCGGTGGTGGTGGGAGAGTCAATTGGGTTCAACGAAGTTTCCAGCAGGAATTTTTGGGGGGTTGACGTAGACCAAATTCCAATTGAAGACAGTGTGTTGATTGATTGTTTTACGGTGTGGCAAGAAGAATATGGAAAAAAGTGAATTCGATCCGTTTCAAAAATGATAAATTATGGATTGATGGTGTTAGAAGATAGTTTTGATATACAAGCGACGGTTCGGTTAAATGACAATATGAAATCTTGCACAATAATTGTCGAGTTGAGAATTTGAGACGGGGAAAATTATTTTAGTAGTAGTATTCGTGCGACAAACAAAGGTTAGAAAGGTAACTGTGTAACTCCCTAACTCTAAATTAATAGATTTAAATTTCCTCGGGTAGGTACTGTATATGGAATGGTGAAATTAGTTGTCTTGCGAATGTTGAAAATAATGGTTGTATTGTATTGTAACTGAAATTAATATCAATAAGGTAGATTTACAGATAAATAGGTACGTGGACTATGTGTAGAAGGTAAATTATATTTCGGTATGTATGGAATGGAAATGTAGGGTATTTTTAGCTTTAGTAATTACAAGGTAGTTAAGGTTGTAGTATTATTGCTTACAGTCTCTTCTTTAGTTGGCATATATCACTGATGATGCGTAGAAATACCTATACAGATAATTGCTGACTCATTAGTACAATATTCTACGATATTATAATATGAAGTATGCAAAGTACTAACAATTACAATATTTGATAATGTGATGAATGTTTTTGGTTTGTGTTTAAAGCACTAATCCTCTTATATTGCAAAATCCTTGTAGAGACTCTTAAACTGCCTAAAGCCTATGTATGCTATTGACTATGTGTGTTAAGAATATAATATTATTTACCTAGATTGTAAATTGGTTTCATAACATACAATATTACGTATTTAACTTGGTATATTAACTAATATCAAATATATTGTGCAATATGTTTATACTCAGAGCTTTACATAAGGCAACTTGTTCAATGTATTTTATGATACGACAACGACAATGCTAATACAAGCTAATGTATAAATAACACGATTTGACTAAGAATATTTTAAGTAAATTGCAATTAAAGTCTCTTTGGGAATGATTTAAAGTACATGTAAATATGAATTGGTAAATATCAGTTTAAGTTTAGCTATGTGTATAATACTTATACTATAATTAACCTGCCCTTTTTCTTGTTCTAGGTACAATATTTCTTTTTATACATAGGTACGTATCTACTAAATCATTAATTATTATTAGCACTGGTACTGTGAATAGATGTTACAGATTTATAATCTCTTTGGGTTTCTATTGGACATTCCAGTTTCACAAAATGAATGGTTTTACACAGGGCATGAGGAATGTTTGTAATATTTTTGAGGGTTACTCGGTGGTTTACATTACTTGGCGATTTATGTGGAGGTGGAGGTACTTTTCTGTATTTATTATTGTAAAGGCTAATCACTAAATGAAGGGTGAGGTTAGGTCGGGAATGCAGTTCTTCTGGTAGTTGTAGAAATACATTGAATGACAATTCTCATTACAGTGAGTCTATCTCGGATTTGTCAATTTTTAATTGATAACACATACCTACATGGCATATAACTTGAGTTGTGGTTGTGTGGTAGTAGTAGTGTGTATTGGTTATGTAATGAGTCGGTTAATCACACACGGCAACATGCCATCAAATCAAACTGTAAACAAACACAAACATAAAACGGTTTTAGTGATTATGATTTAGTATGTATTAGTGTATTTGCTTGTACATATAACAAATGATTGTGGAAATGGGTTTATAAATAAACTTGGATTTTAAATGAATACCTGGGTTTGCTTGCTGCTTCCACACTGCTGCCTTCTTCAAATTCACTAAAATCAGGTAGGGATTCAGACTCAAAACTAAATCCGCCGAACGGAAGTTGACCCAGTTTAGAATTTTGGTTAATGTGACGATTTTGATTTGGTTGACTAATATTTGCACTATTTGCAGGTAAAGGTGTTTTGGTGAGAACGGGAGATGCAGCAGACATTTCCAATTTTATTTGTAGAATAAACTGCACACTGAACTTTCCTCTTCAATAATAATATTCTTGTGCAATGTGGCAACGAACAAGAAAAATAAAAATCAATCCTGCAAATCTCATCTAATCTCTATGTGACCTAAATGATTTTTTGCGCTCTGGTTCTTCTGCTTTAATATTTCTTGCTGCTATTACTTAATGCACGGAGATTATATCTTTGCATACACACTACTATTAGTGCAAACACAAACAAATAACTATATTATAATTTTCCAATTTATACTGGATATAGCTGGAAAATATTATGGTAGCATGTAGTATGTATAAGAATGTAATAATAAATTGGACCAATGAATAAGGTAGTTAGTTAGTTACCAGTTTATAGTTAAGTGTGTTGTATTTAGTATACGTATACAAGAAGTCGCAGTTAGTATTTGGAATAATAATATCTTTGCTTTAACATTTAAGACTTTTAACATTAAGCCTTGAATATTATTATTATAACTTCATTTGCAATCACGTGCACTGTGCTGTATGTATGAAATGAATGTTTTGCTTCATGTCAGTTTGCCTAATAATGCCGTATGTAGAAATGACAATTGTGTGTGTATGTACTCAATTATTGTGTCTTTCCACTTGAGATAGACAATTAACAAATGTTTATATTATTGGTTTTCTTGTGAGAAGTGTGACATACGGAGAGAGAGTTAACGACAACAATCAGGTAAAAAACTGAGAGCGTGTATGTAAGAACTTGTGTGTTTATGTACTTATACATACACTACACGACTACGTAAGTAAGAGAAGAATTATTAAACTGTGTTGTTGTGGACGATGTTAAAAGATTCACTACGAGTTCTTTTTCTTCTCCCCTATTCTATATAAGATCATTAAACGAATGAAAGTTTTTGCGAAAGAAATTCGGGTGTTTTCCTTGTCACTTCAGTGTTCAGTCACTTGTACAATGTTCACTGCAAGAAGTAGTATAGAAGAAGCGTTTTTTGTACCGCACAACTTCTGCCGTCATTTATCCACTATTCCAATTTTGTGTGCAAATAATAATATAATCAGTAAGAGTGAGGCAAGCATAGAAAACTTATAGAAGTGCTCGTAGAAGTACCAATAGTACACAGCTGAATGTAATGTACATACATACAAATACGTGCTTCGTGTGTGTATATATAAAAGACGAGTTTAGAAAGACGACACAACTCTAACAGAAGAAATAACACAGAACACAGTTTTGTCTATGACTATAATGCGAGTCTGTACACACAAGCAAGTACAAGTACACAGGGCATATAACTAGATGGGTAGTACTTTTCCCAATTAGAGAGTAAGCAGATACCAAAGCTCATTTTCTATTCAAACTACATTTACTTACAGCTAAAATGTATTGCACTCATGTTATAAGAATGTTCGGTTTCGGATGTGTTGTGTCCTACCAAAATAAGTATTGCCTAAATACTGAACACTTTCTTATATCTATACTTTATACCTTTTAAGCTATCTATACACGTAATGCTATGTATGAATGTATATGATATGTCAGACTTTAGTTGTATATTTTAGGACATCGTGGTTAGACTCAAGTAAAGGGTTAAATATTAGAGAGAGTGAGAGAGATAAAGACACAGAAGGTATTTGCACGTTATAGCTTTCAGAGTTAAGCTTATACATACATACGAGTAAACCAACTGCAAGATCGGAGATTAGGGGTATAAGCTATTAGGTTGTACTTTTCTATCTCGCGTAGCTTTACGCAGAACATGCAGTTGGATTACAACAAATACCGAGACCGTAATAATGCTTACTTACCAACTCTATGTGTATGAAATGCTCGCACACATGCAATGCACAACAGGACTCGTACATTACGTGCTCAGTTGTCTTGTATGAAACCAAATTATATGGACTTTTTTCGCATACTGCAGTAGTTTTATAGGAGAAACTACGTTATTAGAAAGTTGTATAATGTATAAACTTATATAATCATATGGATCGAATCATAACATCTTACGGACCATGGCAAGTATCTCACACATTACATAAGCTAAACTACTGTCGAAATCTTTCTCCCAGGCAGACCCAGTCCTTTTTCTATGTATAATGCTTATATTCAGAACTTTGACTGGAAACATGCAGCAGAATGAGTTTGTGAACACAGTTTCCTTGTTAAAGCGTTTATTTCGCCGTGATTTTATTAAAAGAAAAATAAACTTTGTTAATCCTTCTGCATGCGTTATCTCACCACGATTGCTTACTACTAACAGCATTTTTTATATAATAATACTATACACTGCGGTGTAATGTATTGCAAAAGACCTACCTACTACTCAATGTGATTATGTAAAATGACAGCTTAAAATTATGAATCTACACAGATATACATTAAAAAAAAATACAATTTTTAATATTTATAGGGTATATAATATCTCGATTAGACCTTTTTATTTGTCTTTATATAATTCGTCAAAAATATTATTGAAGCTCATTTTTTTTACTTTTTCTGTATGCTTTTTTAATTACGATTGCATCGCAGCGTATTCTTTAATTATATTTCCAGCAATCACTAAGCGCTGAATTTCAGAAGTCCCTTCGTAAATCTCTGTAATTCTAGCATCCCTGTAATGCCTCTCGGCTGGCATTTCTGATACATATCCTACAAAATCCATATAATGGGTCAGTTAATGTTAATACAAAAATATTTGAATTCGAAACACTATTATTTAACATAAACTCACCCATCCCACCAAGAATTTGAATGCATTGATGGGACACGAATGTCGCAGCCTCAGATGCAGCTAATTTAGCCATTGCAGCTTCCTATTACAAAATAATATTTGTTATACGGAACATTGATCTTGTTACATCCAAACATTACAACTATAACCCAACCCTACATCATACAAAAACATGATTTACTCAAATACCTTTGTAAACGGCCTTTTTGCATCTTTTAATATCGCAGCTCTCCATGTAAGCAATCGAGCAGATTCAAGTTTCAGCGACATATCTGCAATTTTATTTTGTATAGACTGAAGTTTGAGTATAGAGGATCCAAAAGCCATTCTTTTTGATGCATATTCCATCTGAGAAAGTATGAAATGTATTTTAAAAACTAGTAGTCTGAACATTGTAATCCAAACTTATGATCAGACATTAATATACAAAATACTTACCGCACAATCAAGAGAAGCTTGAGCTATTCCCAAAGCCTGTCCAGCAACACCAATCCGACCTTCATCTACAGCAAGAAATTACATTATTACATCAAGATTTAAAATTTAATGTTGGATTAAACATTACAAATCCAGTCTCTATTCATACCTACCCAGAGTCATCATTGCAATTTTAAATCCCAATCCTGGAGTGCCCAGTAAGCTTTCGTTTGGAATATCGCAGTCTTCGAAAATTAAATTACAAGTGGAAGACGCTCTGATTCCTAATTTGTCCTCTTTCTTACCCAAAGATAAACCTGAAACGTGGAGAAAATGAATATTATATTACATGATTTAATCAAATCGATTTTGTACATAATAGTTTTTCTATACACAATTACATAAATTATACTGCGACTTAAAATGATTGAGAATCTTTTGCCAAATAGCCTACTACATGTCGAAGTAAAATGACTTTTTGGCTATATACCTAGGCCACTAATTTTGATGAAGGTTTATATATATCACACCTTTAATCGGTTTGGGTAAAACGAAAGCACTTATTCCCTTATGTTTCATCGACTTATCGGTAGTAGCAAAAACCACGGTTGCTTCAGATTCATAGCCATTTGTAATCCACGCTTTTGTTCCATTTAAAATAAAACTAGACCCACTCAACTTGGCTGTAGTTGTTGCAGCTCCAGCATCACTTCCATTGCCTATGTACAGTTAAAAATAATTGATTTTCTAGTGCATTTATAACTACAGGCGATTCGTTTTTAAAAGTATATTTGTATTCAACATACCAGGTTCACTCAAAGCAAAACAACCAATATGTTCTCCGCTCGTAAAACCTTTAACGAATTTATCCTTTTGTCTTTCATTTCCGAAATTTTTGATTGGACCCAAGTATAAAGAATTGTGTGCACTCATAATGACCCCAGCAGATGCACAACCTCTACAAAGTAAAATATTACATTTAAGTTAAGTGAAGTTAAGAATACATAATATATAATTAAATTGATGTAGCTAACAGTTAGTAGATTTAGTGTTCAAATAGCTTTATAGTTCATAATATAATGCATCAAACTTCAAATGCAGGATTATTTCATTTAATTGCAAAATGCAATGAAAATTAAAAACGATTTCTTACCTAGATATTTCTTCCATTGCAATTGCGTAAGCTAAGTAATCTAAACCCGTTCCCCCGTATTTTTCATCGACGCAAATGGCCATTAAACCTAATTCGCCCATCTTAAGCACCTGCATAGAAAAATAAAATCATAATTACTGGTTTATACCTAATAATCTTCCTCAACTCAACCAGCTGCGTATTCCGGAAATGGCAAAATTACCTGGTCTTTAGGATATAAATGTTCTCTGTCGAATTTTGCAGCATTTGGCTTTAGCTCTCCCTCCGCAAAATCCCTACATGTTTTACGCAACATGTCATGACTTTCAGGTAGATCAGCAACAAGTGACACGGACCTGGAACTTTGTAGCCATGGACGAATTCCATTACAAGAAACACCTACAAAATTAGCAAATCATTATTATATATTACATGCATGTATTTAGTGAGTCTATCTTTATCTTGTACATCAAAAAGTGGATATTTTTAAACATTTATAACATTAGAAAACAAAGAACTTGGTAAACATTGAAGGTGCGACTTACGTAGTATTTTAGCAAATGATGTCATAGTGGTCATTTTAAAGATTAAGTTGTTTTTCTGTAACTGTATACTTCGATTTCGATTTATTGCTAATGTCAGTGAAGTACAAAGCTGAAAGTAAAAGTCTACTAACTTGTGTGAGTTGTGTGCGTGTACTTATACTTGTTGTCACCTACAATTGTTAAACAAACCTTGAGCTTGTATAATTGTAAACAATACTTTTACGGAGATTAATTTGGAGCCTTACTGTTGCGGACCTGTTAGCTTGTCACTCCGACTCGACGAACCGGCACAAATAATGAGTTAGTGCGCAAAACTAAACAAATAAAATATGTAAAGAAAGTGTTGAATTGTCTTAGAAACACGGTTTAGAAGTCTTCTGATTCAAT
>JAQFYB010008019.1:0-10193 GCA_034694085.1 Pogonognathellus longicornis
TAAAATACACTAAATTCGCGCGTAGCGCGAAAAATTTCGCGATTTTTTGTCCTTTTAGGACAAAATAACCTATTTTTCCGAATTTCGGGGAGGGGGGGGCAATTGCCCCCTTGCCCCCCCTGGCTACGCCAGTGCTGTACTTATTCAACATGGTAGGGCACCTCAATTCATTATTTTTCTGAATTTCGACGTCTTTAGTGTACCCATTATAGTACAGTATGTATCACAGTAACGGGCTTATAGGACTTGCTAGGATAGGCTATATAATGCATTGATAGGTACTCAGGTTAATGACATCATTGCGCATTGACATTGATAGTGTACACCTTCATAATTGTATTGTAACCTAGGCAACAAATAAATAATTATCATAAGTTGTTCTGGAAACTGTATTTCTTCTATTAAAGTACCTATCAATGTATTGAGTCCTATAAGTCCATTACTGTGATACATACTGTAGTATGAGTAAGTCATGCAATTTGAATAAAAATTGTTGTAAAAAACTGATACTAATTGAGCAGTTTCAATTTATTTCAAAGTTTCAGTATAAATATGAAAACACTGAAATTAAAACTAATAAAAAGTTATTCAGCGCTTTTACACTTCCAGAAAATTTTCATATGATGACAATGAAAGTTACTTGAGCATTTACTTCACATTCGCCGGATTTCGTATTATGTGCATTCAAATCGTTCTTCATTTGCAAAGCTGAAAAACCCAACCAAATCGTAAACATACTTTAGACATTATAAAAAGCTAGAGAATTCAAAAACGTTATGAAGAAAAATTACATTTAAGATGACATTGATACTGCACCCAATCAATGGACCATATTTGTCACAATGCTTGTCATTAGGGTCAACAAGGTCCTCTTTTGATTAAAATATTGATGAATTAATACAAATGGTTTTAATTAGTGTTAAAATTATTATTTAGTATAGAGACATAGAATAATGGTAAATACTAAGAAACGAAAAAGCTTGTTTTTCATTTCTTCTTTATACTCTTTGGTATAGAGACATCAACTTACTTGCAAATTTCTGGCACTTGGTAATTTCAGCGAAAGCTTTATCCATAATATCCAGTGGAAGACTTTCTAAAATGAATGCAAAAGCTTGACGAATTGTCACTTTACCCTCTTTTGTCAACTATTAAGGGATGAAAGATTATTTCAATTTTTGCAAACATTTTTATTAGATTTTGATATATTATAGTAATAATTGTTTAAATTACAGTTCCGGCTTCAATTAACATGCATTTCATGATACACTGCACAATCAAACAAACAAATACACACAATTATTTTTTAATAATTTTGTCCAATATAAAATAGATTTTATATAATGTGTATCTTACGTAAAAATTATCTGATCTCTCTTTTCCATTAGTGTAGCCTAAATTTCTGATGCAGGGTACAATTGTGGACATCTGGCCTGCCAACAATCCGCTTATAATCTCCTTACATGTTTCTCCATTTGTATTCTAAATATTTATATAATATATTTTGTTTTTATTTTGTTTTATTACATATTATTTCAACTGCAACTATCTTTCATTTGTAAGGTAACTTACTTGAATGTTGCTGAAATATAGGAGAGTAAAAAAGGTTAAATGAATCTCTAACAGTTTCATCTTCTCGTAGGTTTGAATTGAAAAGTTATGCAATGGGAAAAGACGGCTGAATTTATACACTCAAAATATCCGTAGGAGAATAATTTTATTTGGTATCTAAAATCGTTTGTGCAGATCTTGAGGTATATTTATACATTTTTGTGACAATAAGTACGACGATTGTAAATAAACTAGCAGTGATTTTCATAATAGTTTGTAGGTGTTTCATGCAATTCGAATGATCAGCAAACAATAATTTTCATTTTAAATTATCCAGATTATAATTTATATTATAGTCACGAAATGTCAAAATTATTAGTTGCGGGTTGTTCTATTTTATAAAAATTGCTGTATCTTGCAAACTCTTTGTTAAATTGTTTATTTGCATCTTGCATCATATAAAATCTACAGACATAGACTGAAATTAAATTGTCATGTTCTCATGTTAAAGTATGAAATACTTTTTTGATCATTTCATTCCAATGTGCATTTAATTTATCATTCGTATTATTTGTCTATTATTATTATTTATTATCTATAGTTCTCTTTGCATTTAAATAATATTAGACTATTAATATAATTATACGTTATTAATATTATTATAAATCCCAACCCAACCATTCATGAATATAATATTATTTCTCTGCACTAAAATTGAATCTACCGTGATCATGATCATTATTATATGTTATATAGTTATGCAGTGGCGTATGTATAGAAAGGGCTTGTTGGGCTAAATAGCCCCTCCTAAATATTTGTTCTATACACTAGTTAAAATTATCAAATACCAAATCAAAATATTATTGCAAATAATTTTTTGCACTAATCCCCTCCAAATACTTGATCTGGATTCGCCCCTATATTATTATCATAGCGTACGGTATTATTAAGTAGCGGAGGCTGCTTTATAGATTTATCTGTCCGTCTGTATATCTATCCAAGCGATGAATCAAGAACGAATTTAAAGTGAATTAACCCAATCCGCTCATTGTGTAAATTGTATTGATAACTTTGAAAAACTTCAAAAATGGATATATTTAAGTAGCAGAAACAGAAGACGCTACTTTATAAAAATAATATTTCTTGTATCTGTCACTCTTGATCAGAATTATAACAACCACAATAGGACAACGTACTGTATCGCACTATTTAGCATGCATGCGTGTTCTACATACTGTATCGCATTATTTAGCCTACATGTGTGTTCTACATATTGTATCGCACTATTTAGCCTACATGTGTGTTCTACATACTGTATCGCACTATTTAGCCTCGTATCGCACTATTTATTCTCGCATCGCACTATTTAGTCTCGCATCACACTATTTACCCTGAAAAAGTGGAAATTTATCTCTTTTCCAAGGTGCCCGTTTTTCAACACAGCTAATCACTTTCTGACGCTACTTTTTTACTCTGTTTTGCAACAGTTTATTTACTACAGACTACAGGTACATGGTACATAATATAGGTGTAGGTGTATTTAAATGAATTATATTACTTTCGGTTGTCACTTTCGCTACCTATAACATTTATTTATATTATATAATATTGCATAACAAGTAAAAAATGTGGCCGCGACATTAATGCTTTAAATATTCCTTTATGATTTTCCAACGTATTTCATACTTTCATGTAAGCGATGGCAGTAGCAATTATTAGCACTTTAAAGTCTAAAATGTTAAATTGATGGTTTCAATTGTTTGATCAATTGTCGCTATTTTAAGTTGAATGAATGAGAACGATAAATTAATAATGTGTTATTAAATTTAAAATTATCTACTTTTATATATTGCAAATTACTATGTAGGTGAATGTGAAAACTTCATGGTAAAAGGTTTAAAGACGAAACATGATAAATAGGACCCCAGAAGGAACTTAGCCCTTTAATTTAACTCACATTACTTGAATAATATTTTATTTGAATTTTTTCGTATCGTTAGTGGAAAAATACATAAAATGCATTTCAAAGTTACACTTTTTTCTATTTTAATTGGTATTCTAGCGTCTGTGGAAAAAGTAAGCGATGATAAATTAATAATAATGATAAATTAACATTTTACCACATTATATAATATGTGTACATGTTTTTTGAAATTCCTTTATGAAGGGCACGAATGCAGAAACCTGTCAGGAATTCGTGTACAGCATGATGGTGGCACAAACCAAACTGGTTGTCCCTTGTCTCAAGAAACTTGGATATGCAACCGGCAAAGAGAGAAAAGATAACTTAAATGTAAAAATATTACATAAGATTTTAAATTAATAACATGTAAGAAGTAATCAATCACTTTATTATTTATAATATTTTCTATTTTAGTGCGTCTTAAAATGCATGTTCATCGATGCGGGCTTTGTAAGACAACTTTTTCGATAATTTTTATATACACACACATTGATCGATATCAAAAAGTTCCAGCTTGATTTAATAACGATAAAAAACACTTTAATTATGTAGATACAGCCGGACGGGAATGCTGATTTTGATGCAGCTCAGAAAATGCTTGAAACAATAGTTCCTGCTCCATTTAGAGACAGAGCGACAGCTGCTATGGCAGAATGTGGTGTTCATGCTGGTGAATAAACTAATTTTACAAATTTCTGTCCATCTATACAATCTATAGTGTCCACCAGTCGAACCACACAATTAGTCAACATAATGTACTATTTAATATGGGTATACCCGAAATTGAATTATTTTATTTATATACTTCACTTTTAGCCGGACTTGACCCAGGTGAGGGTGACTGCGCCTCATACGGCCCCCTGGCTGATTGCTTAATCGAATTTTCAGACAAGGTAAATACATCGCAATCGTAATAAAACAATAGCATTATTCACATTTGTATTGCAAGTAGTAATAATGCATCTCCACAAACTCATTTTACGTTTATAATTGTTTCATAATGGGATGGACGATAAATGAGTAGATGCAGAATTTCCCTTTCAGAGATATAAAATTCAATTTTATTAAAATCTTCAATCAAAATTACAAATAATATAAATTTTGGATGGGCTACAAAAATATTATTTTGTCGAATCGAACGTATTTTTGGAATCTCTATATACTCTTACCAGACAGACTGGATATTTTATAATAATTAATTATAATAATTTTTCCAGATGTGCGATTAATATTACGGTTTCATGTCATTCTACATTCTACACAAGTATTCCAGAAAGCTCTACAAAACTCCAGTTTTGGTCGTCAACAAATCATAATGACTCTTATAGTATTTGGATTCCGATTGATTTGAAACAAATATATATTCGAATATTATGTCAGTGCTTTTTCTAATACATGCTGAAATATTGCTCAATAAAAATAACAGACAAATGAAAACTTTTATATAATTTTATTTTGAGTTTGCTCAATCATTAAACATCATTCATAAGACATAAGAAAAGAAGGTATTGTCATAAGTAAATTATAATTGAAACAGTTTTAAGGAATAAAATGATAACATAAAATGCTAATAATCAGCGGTATAACTACAAATTGGGATCCTGTGTAAAAATTCAATAAATAGCTTATTTATTTTTATTCTGAGTTCTAACTTTCGAAAATTTAAATTAAATAAATATTCACAATTTTAAGTGTACGAAGCATCGATTAACAGGTAATTTTTACTCCACCGCTAATGGCTAATACATGCTAATAATATTATTATCCGAGGTAGCTACATCCAGGTTACATATTATTAGGTGGTGGCTGGTGGAGGCACTTTTATGACAAATATAATAATAATAATAATATTATTATTTTTTGGCATTTTTAGCGAGACGTAATTTAATTTTGAATTTAACGTAGTCCCAATTACAAAATATGGGAGGGGATTCAGTTTCCTAAAAAGTCCCTCACCCCAAACACAGCACTGATATAATAAATGATTATAATATTATGGTTTGATAATTGCACCAAAAACTAAAAAGTTGAACAAACGGTAAAAATTTATATTATGGTATAGTTATATTGTGCATAAAATTACGGAAGTAATGTGACTGCAAAATCATTTAGATAAGTAACATAATATCATAAATGAAATGAATGAGGATGAAACGCAATCATTAAATTTAAAATTTTACAAGAGTTCATAATATAAAGCCATAATATTGTACAGCTGGATGATGTAATTTTTAACAGACTCTAAATCCTGATTTATAACGTCTACGAACAAATAAATGGTTTTTACAGAACACTTCGTGCTGCACTAGCTGCACGAATAGAATAGAACAATAGAAGTAACGTTTGTGAACAAACACTGTACACTACCTTTGTGAAACAACACGATGACAGTGACACTAGCGCATTTTTCACATACCAACATTTTCCAATGCATTTTAGTTTGCCTCCACTAAGGACACTAAGGAGAAATTCCGGGTACGTGCCCTGTTCATAATATTATTGAATAAAACAAATGACACATGAATACTTGTTAAATCGAAATACAATTTTGTTATTTATTAATGAAAATCAGAACCGTTTTTTAGTAATAATATTTTAGTTTCTTTATTTTCATTGCGGCTGATAAATTAAAACTTAATTGTTGTAGTTCAAGGTTCAATGTTCACTCATATGGGAATTCAATCACCAAATCTAAATAATATACTATTAGAGAGACCCTAATAATTACTAGATATATATGTATTTAAAAAGTATCATTCTTAACAAGCCGAAAATTGTCAATGTCATTCATCAGTGCGCATATTTTGTTGAAAATGTATCATTACATTTACATTGATAAAAAGTATAATGTCCTACTTTGCATTGAAAAATCGAAAAATAGACAGGTTTACCCGTTTACCATGTAGATACAGTAGATAGGTAAGTTGTACAGGTACTTTATATTTTGCATAAAATCTGTGTAATATTGTTGACAGATTCGATTTAGAGAATACAAAGGTTAACTATTTGACTAAAAAGGACATAATCAGAAGTTGTTCTTGATTAGGTGTAATCATTTATCATTTATATATAAACATAAAAAATAGCGCTAAAAATATATTCATTTCTATAGGTTATTCTTATTGTACGATAAGTTTTACATTTTGTTTTTCTAACATTTTGTGCCTTGGCTTTTCAGGCAATTTTCATTCGCTGTATGAGTTATGGTAGGGTAGGTTGGTAGGTACTAGGTAGCTGTAATTAAGGTACAAGAGAGCAGGGGTGTAACCAGGTCACATATTTGGGAGGGGGTGCTGGAGCACAAAATATTTTTTTGGAATTTTGGGAGAGATATTAGTAAAAATCCAAAAATGGGCGAGGAGCTTTAGATCCCTAAGCCCCCCTAAATACGCTACTGCAGAAGAGAGAGTGCTCTGGACAACATTATTAAATAAAATATTTAAATTTTATAAAATTACAGTCATTAAGCGGTTTACTATTATACATTACTATTCGGAAGTCTTTATCATCGACAGAGTAAACTTTGCTGATAGCCTTTTCATTGACATCACAATATTGCATGTATTTCCAGTAGTATGATATACCTAGTTTATATTATAGTGTTTTGACATCATAATTATTCATGCAAAAAGGTTTCTAATTCCAAAGTGGTTTGTGTAATAATATTATACATTTCCATACTTACACCACACCGCTTTTAGAAATCACTACACGTTTTGCCGAAGGGACAGGAAGTATGCATTGCTGGTAGGTGGATGAATAGCAATTTACAAAGAATGAAGCATTGTTTAGGTTTGTTTGATTTTAATAAGTATAATTTTCCCACAGGATTGTTGTCAATGATTAAAAGCATAAATACGACCCCAAAATCTGTGGGTACCTTTTAATTTAAGTGAGTGAGCTTTATCGATCCGCAGAATCTACATCAAATTATAAATTGTTTGTATCGCTATTTTCAATATAAAAATTTATTATGAAACCTGCGACAATTTTTGCAGCAATTTTTTTCTTGGCAGCACTCGTTGTAAAAAACTTTTTTTTTTATTAGTTGATAAACAAATATTTAAATTTTACAATTTTATTCGTTTTTGATAGACTTGCATATAATATTTTGTTGGTATGAAATTTTATTCTAGCACAAATCAAATGGAGAACCGGGCTGTAAAACTGCTGTATCAGATATTTTAAAGTTTCAAATGACTCAAATTAGTGCTTGCACAAAAAAACTGGGTTTCAAAGGAAAGGAAAAATCAGAAAAAATGAATGTATAATAAATAATGAAATAAGTTTTATGTTGAATTTATTTTTTAATCATATAAATAAATATTTTCATTTGTTTATGTATTTCGATTGACTTTCAGTGCATCATGAAGTGCGTTTTGATGTCTACTGGATCTGTAAGTAAAATCTAAAAGAGCTGTTTTACATAATTTGCTTATTTTAATTATGCTTACAATTAGCAATATTATGGTTTTCAGTTAGTTATTAATTATCGTATAATTATTATTATTTGATGCCCTGCTGTGTAGCTTCTGGAGGACGGAACGCTTAGCATTGAAACAGGCATCAAGTTTATATTAAGTTCATTTCCCACTGAAGTTCTCGACAAAGCTCTCGTATCTTCTGCCAAATGTCAGGACCTGGCAGGTAAGACAATCACTCATTTCACAAAAATTTTCAACGCTGAGTTGTATTCATCATTTTAGAAAAACTATTTGTGCACTAAATGTTTGTTTTTCCTCACACAACTATATACTATTTATTTTTTACTGTAGATGGAAAATTGGACCCTAAAGAAGAAAAATGCAAATCCTATGAACCTTTTGTTAAATGTCTGACAAACTTCATCATGAACGTTAGTGAATGAAAAACAATTAATTTTTAATTTAATTTATATTTATATCTTTAACATTTGAATTCATTTTTGTTCTCAGGTGTGCGTCTCATCATAAACCATCAAAAGCCATTAACCTATCGTATGACTCGATGAATGGCTTACTTATTCACCGTGTCGTAGTATTTGTAACGGCTCATTTCAGAAATAATTTCAATATAGTTATGTATCAAAAAATAAAATAAACTTTTCATATTTGAATTGAAATTATTGTCATTATACCTACAACCTGCGAATAATAAATAAAAATTTCCGTATATTTCAGTACACGCTTCATTTGATTTCATCTTAAATATGATACAGTGATACACTCGCTTCCCTTCCGTTGTAAGGAAAACTTATTAGGTTCAAAAATAATGTTCATGGAAAAAATTGGCATAATAATATATATGGGGCAATGCTACAAAGAACAATTTAAAAATGATAGAAATCATTATAAGGTCTACAGGAAAAAGAAACATGCGACAGTATCAAAGAATAATAACAAATGGTGTTTTCCTAAATAATTGTATAGAATAAGTCTATTTGTAAAATAGGTGTGTAAAAGCTAAAATGTATGTTTCTGTATTAACAATGCAACAACCTCATTGAGAGGAAGTTGTTAATTATCTCAAAAAATAAATCAAAGTATAAATAAAATAATAGATGAGAAGAAAGATTTTAGATATAAAAATAATCCAGTCGAGGTTTTATTTAAATTATAATATTTTAAAAATAGTATTGATCTTTATAAATATTTTTTGCTTCCATGATAATATTGTGACTACTGGCGTAGTCAGGGGGCAAGGTGGCAAATGCTCCCCCTAAAATCCGGAAAAATATAGGCTATTTTACTAAAATAAAATACAAAATAAGCGCGAAATTTTTCGCGCTTATTCATAGAATTTTGTGTATTTTATGTTCATTTTTGCCGAAATTTGCTCAAATTTTTCATGCGAAAATGAAAATGCACATTTATATCTCATGTTTTGAGTTTGCCTCCCCAACCAAATCCTGGCTACACCTCTGATATGATGCCTACTTATCTGCTGGACTATACCTATATTCATTTTCATTATTTATTATATTAAGTATCGGAGACACTTTTCACTTTATTATATGGTTTTCAATTTCTCTCTATCCGTCTGTCCGCTGCCTGCAATGCAATCCTGGGATCTATAATGATGAATATAATGATCCAACAAAGCCTGGATTCTGGAAATAGTTAAATGTATGAGTTAACTGTGTCCAGTCTGTGTTTAGGGGTAAGTTTGTGACGTTTGTAATTGTACAATTACAATTCTACAAAAGTACAAGTTCTATTCATTAATGGAATAGTCTTTGCGAAGACCAAGCAATAATATTAATTAATGTAATTTGCTTTAAGAATTAATTTTATTATGTACCTATCTTCTAGCTTGTATTATGTATTGCATATTTTTATATGGGCGATGGCGATATGTATGGCGATGTGGGTTTTAAGTAACTTTTAACATCCAGCGCATACTCCTATTTCATACTCACAGTCACAATTCAGCACATACCTACCTAAATTATCGTACATATTCTAATACAGGTGTCCAACTATTGCATATTGACTGAAACTATACTTTACCCCACTTCTAATAGAGACCCCACTTCTATTAAATCTAGTCAATTTATTTGCTATTTTATACACCATCTCGACCTAAATTATCTCATTTACTTATTTATTTAGGTAATTTTTTATGACTTATTTTTAATCCATCCATAAAAAAAAGGAATTAGCACTAGGAATTGACCCATAAAAAAATAAAAGAATTTGTC
>JAQFYB010008020.1:0-10192 GCA_034694085.1 Pogonognathellus longicornis
CCCCCCCCCCCCCCCCCCCCCCCCCCCCCCCCCCCCCCCCCCCCCCCCCCCCCCCCCCCCCCCCCCCCCCCCCAATTCTCCCCTGGCTACGCCAGTGCAGACTTTTAATTGTCTACTCTTATGCGTCTTAGAGATGCTGGTATTGCATAGAGTGGAGAAGGTATAGAAATAGAGGACATTTTGCTCTCATCATTTTTTAGATCCAACTTGAAAAACGAAAAGCTATTTAAAAAAGCTCCAAATTGGGTTACCTTATACAGTTAAGGTGCAGGAACCGAAAAACTCATGGGTTTCAATGCCTGTGCAAACAATATTAATATCAAATAATTGGTTTCTGCAATGTATTTAAGAGAGACTTACAATTTAGAATTATATTCATTTTTCATTCGTCAATTTCGAAATGTTGTCTATCAGTACCGAATATTGTCACTGATATCTATAAATAACCAGAAATTTCACTAGGAATCTATTTCCTATTTTGGGATATTTTACAGATTATAACTTAGTATGAGAATATGAGATTGCGTTGAAGTTTTATCAAAGTAAGTAGTTGTATCAAAGTTTTAGCCAACTATACATCATTAATGTATACTTGGCATAGTTATCGAGAATTGGGAGGAGGATAAACTTTAATTACTTTGATTTTAACAAGCCCAGATCTTTGTTCTTGTTGTAGTTCGTTTTATCGAAGTTCACAATCTCAACTGAGTCATTTTACATAAATCTGGTTGTTCAAATTGTATCGCGCATTGAAAAACCCAATGACCCGGGTTTTTCCTTTTTTTGATACCCAAAAACCTACCAAAAACCCAATTATCCAAAAACCCGGGTTTGTGAGTTTTTCATTTCTTGAACAGGTATGTACTTACTATTTATAAAGGATAACTTTACTTTGCCTTGTTTGTGTTGTGCTTACTATAGTTGGGCTTCGGCTAGTAGCAATATCCAATATATATCATTGCCCAATCAATCAATCATGAATAATGACAATTTTGCTTGTAGCTATAAAATATAAGCACCTTCACGCTCATAAGTCATAACTCTCATTCATCTCTGTTGTTTTTACAAAGTTAAAAGTACGTAGGATTTAGCAATTTAGGGTGCTCATGGTTTACACGGTTTATAAATTGAATAGACATATTTTTATATTAAGTGTGTCTAATTTGTACGAGATTCCTGGCTAGGAGGACGGAAAGTAGATTTGATATGTTGAATTGAATAGAAGTGATGGGATGAGAGAATGTAAATGCGGGAATGTCATTGCAGAGTGGATAATGAGTTAAGGAGGGTGAAGTGGAGGCACAAAGAGAGGAAAAAGTGTACCACACTACTTTAACTGTTACAATAGAACTTACAAGTGAAACGCAAAGAAAATGCATGTTTAGCTACTATCTTTGCTCTGTGAGTTAAACCTTTGGCGTGCTGTGTTCAGACAGGGAGACTGCTGGCACAAACTCCTTTGTTTTGTTAACCATCCCTTATTTTATTTTCCCTGCTTCATGTTGCTACAACTACAGCCCAAAAACCTTGCACCGCACAACAAACGACATTCTTCTATTGAAATATGCAAATAATTCCCCATAGATTTTATTACTGTGACACATTAAGCACTATTATCGACTATCTTCTTTCAATAATAGCTTCCTTTTCCAATTATTCCCACCAAATATTTCCAACACGATCACTGCATCACTACACAACTACTACACTCTCTTTGATCTTCTTTTACGCTCTTCGTTTGTAATTCACATACCAATTCCTCAATCCTGTAACTATAACACAAACACGGAGTAAGGGTAATAGCATTAGGTATAGTCAAGTAACGAATATCATCAATAACACACTCACAAACAAGGCAGGGGAGTAAGTAGTAAGTTAAACTTGCTGTTCCTCTCTGTCCCTTTAGTCCCTCACCAACTCAAATTATCTCTATGAATTCACTATATAAATACCTTCGTCTACTTACATAAGTAGAACTACGGCAGATAACGCATCCATCCAGCTACAACAAAGAGAGATACCCTATTTACATACGTTGGGCAGACACACTATATCAACAAACTCTAATAACACTCAAACACACATTATTGCCTTCGCCAAAATATTTTCTCCGCTTTCATTCTGTTCTGTAACTAAACAAGGATTTATCTGGTGCAAATACAAAATATTTGCATTTTTATTGCTGCATTACGTAAGCAAAAAGCTTACATTATCACTTTCACAGTTAGATTGCACCCTGCTCCTCTACAAATTTCATCAATTAACTCCTGTCCAAACAAAGCAGTCCCAAAACAACATGTAAATTAAGTTGAAAACTAATTGAAACTCTAAGATGATATTTAAATATCATCGGAATTTTGTATAAAATTAAGGTTTCATCAAGGTGCTTTAAAGTTTTCCCAATCCCAGGTGATGAAAAGTGGCATTCCCTAATAATAAGAAATGGGACAGTTTTCTAAGAAACTTGTCCCAAACTCGTATAAATAAAATATTTTTTCCAAAAAACGGTAGTCAAGGCAACAGCTGTCAACCTTTGAGTTGTTCCAAAATCTGTTTTGCAAATCTTAGTGCAAAAGTTCCACTTATCAGCACCTGGAGCTGTTTAGTCTTTCATGCAACTTGGGTTTCATCATCTTTTGTTCCAGATCTCTAATTGTATGAATACACAAACTGTGAGATTTAGCGTTCTGCCTCGTGAATAAAGTTTTCTCTTGAGTTCAGATGTCAATTGCCTGAACTATTTATTATAATTCAGAACGCATTCATTAAGTCTTCCCTTAAAGCATACCCGACAGCCATAATAAAAGTTAGCCGACCATCAGTATACCTATCCTTTCTAGTTTTTGCCCTGATTGTCAATAAACATATCTAAAATCAGGGTGACGACTTTTAAAATGCTAAATGGGCGCTTTTTTATTTTCTTGACGTTTTATAGAGAACAATAAGTGTATTATTTATCAGTAGCACTAAAATCAGCGAAAAAATTAAGTATAAATGCAGTGTTGCCATTAAAAAGGGGAAGAAAATGAAGTAAGACCTCGTCAGGTCTAAAACGCGCCAATTTAGCATTTTAAAAGTCGTCACACTGTTTTTAGACATGTGTAATGACATCAGCGAGAAAACTGCAAAGATATGTATAATGATGGTCGGCTAACTTTTATTATGCGGTCGGGTATGAGCTCAGGAAGTGCTCAGTTAGTGAGACATACTGTCTTGATTGAGGTGAAAGGCAATTTTTTGTTTTCAGAATCTCTTTTCTGATTATTATTTAGTGATTAACAGTGAAAGTCCTTACTTTCCGGAGAATCCATAATAAACAGTTCAAATCAAAAATAATTCAAAAAGATTAAAAGAGGTGCAAAACGAAACTGTACATTTTATTTAGTTGGAGCTTTGTGTTGGTATAGTACACGGCTGAAGAGAGACGAATATTAAGAGTTGCATTGCAAAAAAGTTACTTTCTATATACTCCAATTTCATCTTATTCATTCGTTACAAATATTCACTTCAGGAGTTCCTCCCTAAAAATGGCAAATTATGAAATAACGATGAATAAAGACAATTTGCTATAAAATATTTGCATAAATGATCTGCTTCTTAAAATAGTCCTTTGTCTGTATATTATAGTTATTACAACTTTCATATTCAATATTTCTCAAAAAGCTCTTATAAACTGAAATAATCACAACATCTCTATTTTTGTATTCTCATGATGTTAGTTTTCCCCATACAGCAAGTACCTACTTAATATTCTCATCTGGATGTCTCATGCAAAAGTTAACTTGTAAAACTGATCGCAATAAAATTAATTATTGGAACCTATTAGAAAAGGAAAACTTATTGGCTATGAGTGATAGACTCCTCTTTTGATCTGTCTTTCGTTCATAACGTATGTTTTTCAAAAATTGCATCTCTGGTAAAGCTGTTTCACCTCCAAGCTCGTACCTGAGCATCCAAACTCGAAAACAATTTTGTTAAGCTTTTACCCACGTGCAAACTGCCGAATGTTGTCTACCGTTTAATTATGTGATTATAATGCTTGGAATGAGTTGTCTACTTATTTGAGACATTTTGACAACAGCTTAGAAACTTAAAAAAAATTATGTAAATATATACATACTTGATCAAAAATGTTATAATGACTTTTGTAACAAATAAAAATTGTTAAAAATGTTAATGTCTACATTATTTATGAATTTTGCAGAATGAAATTATTAGTTAGAGCTAATGTCTTTAACAGGAATTATGTTCAAATTAGTCATTACAGTGGGAAGCCACTATAAATATTACATGTAAAATGTTTTTTACTATAAATTTGGCGACGCGGTTTGTACTACTAGAGTAGAACTTTTATCATACCGATGAAGTTTTCGGTATCCTGGTGAGAGAGATCAATACTTTGTACATGATACTTGAATATGTGAATATAAAATAAGTTACAATACAAAATGTATTTTTGAAAAGAATTAAGAATTATATTGATTACTTGGCTTCTTCATGTTCCTTTGGGATTGATCACTTGATGGGTATGTGAAATGTGAACCACCCATATTACCGTATTTACTCTAATAAAAGTCGGTACCCCTAATAAACACCGAGGGGGGGGGTAAAGTGAAAGCTCCACCCTAAAATACATGAATCTTATCCTGAAACACCATTAAAACCGACGAAAATAAACACTGCAACTGGTAAACGCCGGGGGCTTTTATTGGAGCAAATACGGTATATGAACTTGCTCAGCCTGGGGGAATATGGTCAGGATTTTGAGAAATTTCCCCTACCACTTGGAAGGAGTATTAGCATTCTGTATTTACAACTCTACTTTTCTGCTTGTAAGTATCTACGTTTATTCTCTCGACAACAAATCCATTGGTCTTAGAGCCAAAAGCCGAAAGTTGAAAGTAACGTTATTTCTTGTCAATTGCACATGAACACTGATGCGATGCTTTCTCTCAAATCTTCACTATCGTGGCTGCTGCTGTCAAATCCATGGTTTTGTCTGCTCCGTGTTTTTGTGCATTGGTTCTTTACTTACATTAGATGCTGGAAATGTAAACCATTCGCTATTTCTCTCAGCACTCATTGCATTGCTTCTTGCTTGCAATTCCCTTCCTTCTCCTTTTCTCTATCTTTCTTGTGGAAAGAGATTGCGGTGTGCGGGTTTTACATTCAATATTATGCAAGAGTTTTATGTTAGTCAAGTGGAATAAAGAGAGCAATATTTCTGCTCTAGACAAATAATTGCTCAAAGCTCTTCTTTTCTCTCGCATCCCAACTCTTCTTTCTTTATTTCTTTCTCCATTCCATCCATCCACATCATCACACCAACTCACACTGCACTGAATATATGAAACAAGCCTTCTTCGCATAATGTCCCTCTGCATGCATCACAATCTTCTTTCCCGGCCCCTTCCTCTCTCAATTTATTAAACCACCATGCACAAGAACTATATAGGCTTCAGCTCCTACTACTCGTACATAGATATATAATACGAATATCATGCTATTCACATTACTATACTTGCAAGCTGAGATTCAGAAAGAAAGAAAATTTGAAAAATAGAAAAGGTTGGAAGATGTGCTACCAAATAGTTTTTTTTTGACATCCCTTCCCTATCCATCAGCTTGAGTTTTCCCTTCCATCCCTACATACATTTTCACATTCTTTTGGACTCTGAGTGCAGGGCCTAACAGACGTATACCCCAGCATACCCACGTGGTAGGGCCCTGAGAGGTAGGGGGCCCACAAAGGACAAAAAATGTACTAAATTTTTATATATTTTTAAAGCGCTTAGTATATAAACAATTGTATATTGATTATCAACGTCAATTCATTAACACGCGCTTATTGATTCATTCGCTTCATTCTTATGGATATCAGAAATGAATAAGACTCAATTTTAAAGTATGAATTTCTCACGAGCCCAATCCTTGGAGAGCAGAAAAGTTTAAGCTATTAATGGGATGTGGGAATTTATCGTCAATATTTTCATTGTTCAAGTATTCGGTAATTTATAGTTAAACAGTAGACAAACTTAACAATTAGAGGTTGATAACAACAAGTGAGCCAGTGCAACTCAGAATTTTTTTATATTTAAACCTCAACCTCTTGTAAATTGCCAAGAAGAAGTTATTAATACAGGAAATCCTTCAGGTAGAGTCAATTATCATTCTTTTCATACCTGACAATATTAAAATTGTAAACAGCACCCGTTTAGATATTTTAAATAATTTATTTGTGAGCCTTGCTAACGAAACAACCCTTCATGATGAGCTAATAAAGTTAGGCAGATATTCATGAAGTTGATGGCCTGTGCCTCTTTAGCTGTCAGCATTCTTGAAACGCTAACTAACGGAAAGCCAATAGGAAGTTTGCATACAATACACATCAAAATTTTGACAGCGGCGCATACATTCATTGCGTAAGTTTCAAATCGTAAAACAAACTACTAGAACTGAACTTCTTTCATTGCACTGCAATTATTTTCAGTGTGAAAAGCCATTATTTGTTTTTACTCTACTTTAACTAAAATGACATCTGAATCTTCTAAATCGGACAAAATAAGGACGGTATAATTTTTGAAAGCACCCTTATAACTCTTATAGGTGATATGGTCGATTAGGCTTTCAATTGTTTTTCATTTATATTTATACTTCACTTACACAGTTGATCAATACATCATGACATCATTCGAAAACTTATCAATTGTAGTATTTTATTTAGAATATTGCTTTTGATTTTTGAGCATGAAGAGTTGTTTCGTTAGATTCTATCACATTTATTTCAATGAACGTGGAAGTAAATTTCCGAATATGGAAACTGCTTTGCGAATAATATTGACGCTACCAGTGAATGTTGCTTCTAATAAGCGCTTCTTCTAAAGCTGAAATTAATTAAAAACTATCTACGTTCACGTTTGAAATCAAAATCGAAAGAAAGGCTTCTATATTTTACGTTGTTTTAAATTTGAAAGAGTATTATTGTAGAGCAACATTAAATTCACAAACGCTTGCATTCTACTTTCTTAACAAGCTTCCGGCTAAGTTATGCATTACGATAACCTGAATCCTGCGATGCATGAAAACTCGAGATGGGAAAGAAACAGAACAATAAAACAAACCATTGCGAGGTTAGAGTTAAAATCAATAAGAGTGGTGTCGTTCCCATCCCCTTTTGCTGGATTTTGGTGCAATTTTTTATGATTGCAAATTTGACCTATGGGTTCCACTCCCACTCATCCCGTTTTCTATATGTACCGATTTGATAGATAATATGATTAGGTGCTTACTACAAGCAGCTGTTTTTATAGCCCGGGACCGATGGGACCCGATAGTCAATTTTTGAAAATGGTGGACCCCCGATTAAGCTAACTTCCTCGTTTGGGGACCGATCATAATTCTGAGATAGCCATAATGTTCCCCATGCTTGAAAACCATTTAGAGCGGTGTCAGTTTTTGAAATTTGTTGGTAAATTTTGAATCACTTTGACCGAGCAATGTTTGACAGTTTGACTCCATGTCTTTCTGACACTAAAATTTTGGCGAACTAAATATTCACTCCAACTAGTAGGCAATGTACTGAATTGCCATTATACAAAATTTCATTACTATCTGTGGAAATGTGAAAATTCTCGTAGACCACGTCAAAAGCTCATCCCACTCATCGGTCGACACAGTCGACAGTCGACATGCATTGCAGTGATGTAATAAGAGGATGTTGCAAAATAAACTGACAACTGAGATTGAAGCTTTATGATTTTATTGTAAATTGCAAACGGTGTTTTAATTTATAGTCATCTACAATCTCAAAGAACTGGCTTATCTACTAGTATAACCATATTAAAATAAAATGCACTTAATTAATTCACAAACATCAAAGATTTAAATACTTTAATACTTGTATTGAATTCAATTAATACTCATTATAATTTGAAGGTGGCATTGGAATAATAACTGTACGACAATGGTATAAGTGGAGGAGGTTCACAACAAACCCAAAATTTCAGAATTCATATAAATAATATGTACGCTTCCTTACCATTCTACTTGAACAACTCTACCATTCTGTTTGTCTTTCATGTTTAGCTATTTTTTATAAGATGTAAACTCAAACTCAACATAAAATATATGTGTATCCCTATAGGTTTCACTACACTTTAGTTAGGCCTATTAAAGAAATGAAGTAATTGTGTACAAATGAAATTCCTTAAAATGCATTGTGTCATTTTAAATATTTCAAGGACGATTCATTAAAAGAGCCATGCACGGATTACGTTGAAATAGTGCCTAACCAGAAAAGACCTAAAAGTAGAGTTCCATTGCCATTCAATGAAAAACTACCTGGGACAATTTGTCTCAAGACAAACTTGCTGGAAAGGAATTGGTTGGGATATTTTTACCATTTCCATTAAAATGTAATTCTGTATATATAATTCACTGCAACTACATTTTTGTTCTATTTTTACCCCTGGAGGTGCATTAAAATTGGTTCCTCATATTGGGGATATAATATATTTAGAATTTTTAAAATGTACTCCATATCGTTAGGCGATTGATGCCCCATTGGCATATATTAGAAGTTGTAATGATTATAATTTTACAGCTAAAGAGGAACAAGACAGACAGTGGTATTGAATAAATGGGATTTGAGGAAAGTAAAAGAAGGGGGTTTTTGATACGAGAGAGTGGGGCTTCCCATGTATGTTGTTCCCCTTCATTGGCCTCGCGCTTATTAGCAAAATGGCTTCGTTGGCCAAGAGTGAATTTTTTACACAATGTAGATTAGTTTCTAATGAAGCTAATTACCAAGTTTCATCTTTGGCCAACGAAGCCATTTTGCTAATCAGTGTAATCGGTGAGAGGCCACTGAAGGGGAACAACATACATGGGAAGCCCCACTCTCTCGAATCAAAAACCCTTCTTTTACTTTCCTCAAATCCCAATTATTCAATACCACTGTCTGTATTGTTCCAGGATCTGCTCTAAATATATAGTCAATAGTAAAAAAGGTGGCTAAAATGCAAACTTTGATCTCGAAAAACCGGGTGATCATAGGGCATTCTTCCCCTACTTAAAAACTAGATCAGTATACATGTAGAAATCACATAATATTAAAGGCTGGAGACTTTTCTGGTTCCGCAAGATTTCAACGTAATCCGTGCAGGGCTCTTTGTTTTCAATAAATAGAAAGTGTACGATTTTACAAATCGTTCATTTAAAAAAGTAATTACGACATTACAAGGTTGTGTACCATTGTCTGAAAATATTATTATGCAGCTTTCACAGAATTTCTAATTGTAACAACACACGAACGATTTTTCCTTGACATTGATGTTAAAAAAAACAATGTAATCGTTGTGTCGTTAAATGAATATCCCGGCTGTTTATAAAGAGCGATAATTCGAACATAGCAGTCATTACAACAGCTCGAACAGTTTTGAAAATGGAGTCAAACATAACTCTTCCATTTCTCCTAGTTTTACTAGCCTTCATTTTTAAAGAAACATATTCGGAGGTATGTACAATTTATTGTTAGTATAACTTCTGGTTAACACTTCTTTCTTAAACTATAAATATTCTATAAATAGTTGACGGTAAACTGCTAAATTAGAAATATACACTTTAAGACAAAAGATGCTGCAAAGGACATACCATTTAAAAAAGCGGAAGAATACCTGGAATTACATGGGGTGCGCCAAAGAAGAGACATGGCGAATGATAGGAAAGAGGGACGAAAATACGGCTACAACGGTGCAAAGCATATTATAATTTTCCCAAGATCAACACCTGGATACGGTAATGTTCCGATGTCCGATCCAACAAATTATAATCAGAAGCCAGCTTCTTCAAATTATAATAATCGGAGGCCCCCTACACCAAATTATAATAATCGGAGGCCACATGCAACAAATTATAACAATCTAAGGCCACATGTATCACAATTTAATAATCCGAGATCCCATTCTTCAAATTATAACAATCCGAGACCCCATTCTTCAAATTATAACAATCGGAGACCCCATTCTTCAAATTATAACAATCCGAGACCCCATTATAACAATCGAAAGCCAGCTTCATCAAATGAAAATAATCCGTGGCCGAATTCATCAAATGATAATAATCCGTGGCCGAATTCATCAAATGATAATAATCCGTGGCCGAATTCATCAAATGATAATAATCCGTGGCCGAA
>JAQFYB010008021.1:0-10191 GCA_034694085.1 Pogonognathellus longicornis
AAGGCAAAAAAAAGTTTTCAGGGCTCAAAAAAAATTCTCAAAAAAGTCAAAAAAAGGTTTTCAGCGCTCAAAAAAAAATTCTCAAAAAAGTCAAAAAAAAGTTTTTAAAATTACTGCTTTCAGTTTATTATGTTACATTTATAATAATTTTGTATTCAAAATATTGACAACAAATTTTCTAGAATACTTTATACTCATTTGAGTCATTTGTAACCCCACTGTTTCATCGCACATGAGATAAAACAGTGTTTCGACAATTTTATGTTGCATGTAAAAACGTGTTGGGGTCCTACAACATTTTTAGGTGAAGATATACATTTCTTTGACATTTTGTGGCATGTTTTTGACATTTCTTTTTACACTTTTTTAGCATGTGTTTGTCTTTTTTACCACTTTTTTAGCATTTCCCCCCCTTTTCTCAGCATACTTTTGAACTGTTTTTGACATTTTTTAATCATTTTTGGGGCATTTTTAATCCTTTTTTGATATATTTTGGACCTTTTTTGACATTTTTTTGATATTTGGTGGAGCCAGGGAACGGGGAGTGGAGAGATTCAGGTTTCAGTGGAGTTTTAGAGATCCAGTACGCTGACACAGCCCACTCGTGTGCACCAACGGATATTCAAAGTGTTTTCCAACTTTTTTTGACTTTTTTGAGAAATTTTTGGGACATTTGTAATCCTTTTTTGACATTTTTTTGATATTTGGTGGAGCCAGTGAACGGGGAGTGGAGAGATTCAGGTTTCAGTGGAGTTTTAGGGATCCAGTACGCTGACACAGCCCACTCGTGTGCACCAACGGATATTCAAAGTGTTTTACAACTTTTTTGCGAAATTTTTGGGACATTTGTAATCCTTTTTTGACATATTTTGGACCTTTTTTGACATTTTTTTGATATTTGGTGGAGCCAGGGAACGGGTAGTGGAGAGATTCAGGTTTCAGTGGAGTTTTAGGGATCCAGTACGCTGACACAGCCCACTCGTGTGCACCAACGGATATTCAAAGTGTTTTACAACTTTTTTGCGAAATTTTTGGGACATTTGTAATCCTTTTTTGACATATTTTGGACCTTTTTTGACATTTTTTTGATATTTGGTGGAGCCAGGGAACGGGGAGTGGAGAGATTCAGGTTTCAGTGGAGTTTTAGGGATCCAGTATGCTGACACAGCCCACTCGTGTGCACCAACGTATATTGAGTGTTTTCAAACTTTTTTTGACTTTTTTGAGAATTTTTTTTGAGCGCTGAAAACTATTTTTTTGACTTTTTAGAGAATTTTTTTTGAGTGCTGAAAACTTATTTTTTAACTTTTTTGAGAATTTTTTTTGAGCGCTGAAAACTTTTTTTTGACTTTTTTGAGAATTTTTTTTGAGCGCTGAGCGCCAAGTTTTAACCTCATTTTTTATTGAGCGCTGCGCGCCAGTCTTTAACTTTTACTTGAGCGCTAGAGCGCCAATTTTTACGGTGAGGCTGAGCGCTGAGCGTTACAGGGGGGGTTTTGTTGAGCGCTGAGCGCCAACTTTTAGGGTCCGTGGCGGAGAGGAACAGCAGTTCACGTGAACTCGATTTAGTTCCACAGTCACATAAGTACACAACGATATCTTGCAATATGCCAGAGCCCAGCCAGAGTCCGATAGATAGAAAGATAAATCTCGTGGGATCTCGTGTCTGTCTCAGTGGCGGACCTAGTAGTTATCGTATCAAACAATTTCCAATTTTTTCAAACAACTCTATAGAAATCGTTTTAATGAGAATATGGTTTATAAATAAGTAATAAAATCGCAAGTATCATGAATTTGAGCCAAATTCAACACAAAATGCATAAAATTCTCTCTTAGCGAGAAAAATTAGAGGCAAAATCACCAATACTCGATATGTTGCACTTTTATGGCAATTTAGTGATTTACGGCTTAATTATCTAGTGTATATTCAGATTAAACAGGGGGGGGGGGGTTGAACTCGTAAAACCCGTTGCTAGATCCACCAATGGTCTGTCTCACTCAATCTTACTGTCATAAAGAACTGAAAGAAACTGAAGCATTTCAGTCTAGACCGATTAACCTACTCAATTGGATTGGAGTGTTCCCCGAGTTGGAATTTTTGCAACCAGCCCGAACCCGTAGTAAATTCAAATGGGGGCCCAACTGGTACTGGTTCGAGTACTGGTTCGGGTCGAGAAATGATTCAGTACGGGCCCCGGCCGGTACTGATTCATTTCTCGACCCGAACCAGTACTCAGCCCGATTCAACCCGCCCGTGGGTCCACTTGGTCCATGGGCCCCGCAACTAATTTTTGTGTCATATTTTGAGAAAAATATCATGAGATATATACAACAGGTCATAATTTTTGCTTTAGGTCATATTTCAGAAGTTTTCAGTATTCTGACTTAATGCTTCGATTCACACTAGATATTTCGGATTTTCGGCCAGATCAAATTTTTTGAGTCTAGAAATCTTTCAGATTTTTCAAATTTTTCTAGCTCATGATGGATTCATTCCTCATTCCTATAGCATAGTCATATAACTATATTGAATGCGCATTATTACATTTTGAAGCACAAGTTATTTTTAAAAACAGTTGTAATAAACCATAGTAAAACGGGTATAGAAAAGTATTGGAGACTTTGGGATGAGTTGAGACCAAGACCAGAGTCGTCTTCCCAACTTCCCACTGTGAAAAAAGCTTTTTCCACACTCAAACGGGAAAACATCAACTAAGTTATACTGTACTTTTTCTTTATATTTCACATATTTAATTAACTTTTTTGTTACCTTCTAACCTTTTTAGCGAACTTAATAATTTCGAAAAATGTCCGAATGTAGTCCACAATACATTTTTTCCTGCTTTTTCCAATTTTTCAGTGGTTTGGGAGAAAGATTTCAAAATGTATTTTTCCCTGGAAATATCGAACTGTGATAAAGACTGAGTACTGGGGTGTTCAGAAGATAATATGCTCTGTCTTGATAAAGGTTTTGTATTTGTAACATCCAAAAAACGTCAGAGTATAAGCTAAGAAGTAGTAAGCAGGTTGCATGTTGCATCCAGTATTTAAGGATGTGTGCAAAGAAATGGATATTTGAATGGATTGGTTGAATTGTATGAATGGACTAAAATATAGTTGACTATTGGCCTAACTTGGATTTTGTAATTTCTTGGTTCGAGAGTGAAAGGTGAGTTTATTAGGGAGTGAAAGAAGAGAGAAATTGAAACGAAAGGAAGTGAGTGACACAGTTCTGGTAAATGTCTGTATAGTTGAAGTGAGACAGTTGTATTTTGTATTGCTGTATGGACTAATAGTGGAATGAATAATAATAGTAAAATACAATGAGATGATGTTATGTGTGTTGGTTTTAAGTGGTGCTCGTAGAAGGAGAGAGGCTTTCTGGTTGTGTGGCGAATGGTCGTGAAACGATGTCATCAGCATGAGCATCACCCTTAATAGTATTTGATAAGTTTGTGATGAAAGTTTAACTGTGTAGAGTCTGTGGAGTCTGGAGTGCGGAGTATTGGTAAGGAAAAGCCATAATGTGAGATAGAAAGGTAGAAAGGAAAGTGATTTGAAAGGGAACGGAATGAGAATATTATTATTATTATACGCCTCGCAATAACACACCAACCAACTTTTCACATCTCTTCTCTTCTTCTCAGCAATGCTTTATGGCTTAGGGCCGATCCACATATGGCGTCTGCGATTTAGGGGGAAGGGGTCCTGAAATACAGACAGAATATGATAGGAAAGAGGGGGGAGTAGCGGCTGATGGGACGTTTACGGAGTCATTAAATTTATTATGGTCAAGAAATCGCTTTTTCAATCTACGAGAAAAATGGGTGCATTTTGCTTATTTTTACCCAAATTAGCTCAATTTTTTGCTTTACGCATGATAATTGATAGTTTGCCGTTTGAAACCAAGTCATGGATAAGCCTAGGTATGTCACTTACTATACGGTTGAAGAAAACTATGAAAGGCAAAAAGCAAACGATTATTGCGGCTGAAAATTTTGTCAATTTTGATTATCTTTGTGGCGGACTCGCTCTTCCAATTGATATTTTTGTTTCCGATTTTACCTTTCAAACATGTAAAAAAATAGAATTTGTCCATTTGCTTTACATCATGGTCGTATCTATCATCCCATTTCGGGGGTGCAAATATTTAAAAAAGGGCTAAAAAATGGTTTTTGGATAAAACAGTCACAAATCTTTGGCGTGAGTTTCATAATTTAAAAAGGAGCAATAACCTCCTTAGCCAAACCCTCCCCCCATGTGGCCTTGCTTTTCTCACTTTCCATCCAAGAAGTCAAGAATCTGTCATAAATCTGTAAACATTTGCATAAGAAAGTATTTCTAACTCTCGAGGAAGAAACTATATTAAATGTCGAATGAAGATCTCAGTTTGGTTTTTAGATTATATTAGGGATACGGGGTAATAGTAAACAGATGGTAGCAGGCTTTAGGGAGGAGAGGGTCCAAAAAAGGCCAAAAATTGCAGACGTCATAAGTGAATCGTCCCTTACACTTACAACATTTGACTCCAAGCTTGATGCTGATTTTGATTATAAATTGCTAGGGTCGTCTGTACATATTTAATTTGGCCAACCGGAATTTACTTATGCTCTCATAACTGTGTATATAAAAGACCTTTCTAAAATAACATCTCTGCACTACTCTGCATCTAAAATAACAATATTTTATGAATAGCTCTGGCTCTACGCTATTTTCAACTCAAATTCAAATGAGATCCACTATTACAGATTACAGATGCGCTAATATGAAGCAGATAGACTTATTCGTGGTTAATCTATACAGTTCTCCATAGCTCAGTTTTCCGTTATGAAAGTCATGTTAAGAAATAGAAAAGCGAAAATTCCTATTCCTCTGCTCCTGAAGTGACTTATATTGGTCTTTATATTGTTATTACAACTATATTCACCAGCCGCTTCCCATGAATACGAGCTACAAATGACTTTGTCTATTTACTATTCAAACTCAAGTCAAGACTTCTCCAACGAAATATCTGAAATTACTCATTGCCCTCCTCTACCATCTACACACTACTACCACTATGTACCTCTGAGCTCTGACTGAACCAACTAACAATAAGTAATTGCATGTTTTACGCTTTCACTGGTATTTCACTGATATTTCCAAATGCTGTGACTTTAATTTAGTTTCTATTTTCCTCGTTTTCTGCTTCTATGTTCTGTGAGTATACGGACATTTTGACAATCACGGTTTTAAAATGCTTATAATTATTACAGTGTCATACATAGCTTCCTTCCATATATTCCAGCGCGATGGTTTAGTTTCAGATACAGTAACATTTTTTGTAGTAAAACTTCGTAGTAGTAAGTATAGTAGAGCAATGTTATAGGACTTTAAATTTTCGAAAGAACTCAGTTTTCATGGATTGGAGTTACAGAGAAAAAAGAATAGGTAGATATAAAAGAGAAAGTGGTTGGAAGTAGGAAGATGGATGATTTAGTTACATGGGGACAGGAATTCAACTGGGACTGTCGATGACATGGACCATTTAGTCTTATATATAGGTACATCTATATACAGTTTCTTTTCTCTGGTCCCTCAAGTGAATCCCGTTGTTCTTCTTCATTCTCTTTCCATACACCATGCTACTCTTCTATCAAGACTCTTAATGTACTATAAGCTATGTAATATTGGTATAGTGTGCATAATGCGTGTACAATATAAAATAAAATAAAATAATAGAACCGTGTTGTACACGCAGACATCTGCAAAACCAAGTTGTCTTTATTTGGACCTTTAAACTGTATAGTCGTGCTACATTATTGGATCAGTCATCGAAAAAAAATTACCTATTCAGTTTTTCTAAAAATCAAGGGAAAATATTCCATTAGTACCAAAATTATTTGAGCGTGTGGTCCTCTGTCTGGCAAAGAATGCAACTAATGTCACACTATCTAACTCATAGGTATATCGACTTCGTTTCTAAACTCGCTTAAATAAATAGGTACATAATATATGTAAACTTTGGTTAGCTACTTAAAGAAATATTTTCCGCGATTAAGAAAAGAAACTGCCACGTTTCTTACTCTAAGTTATTACTCAATCCACGGCCGTATCCAGAATTCGGGGAGGGCAAAATCAAAATCCAAACATGAGATAAGTATGACTCAATAATCGCGCGAAGCGCAAAAACTTTGGGCATATTTAGGTAAAAACAACGTAAAATGCATCAATGCGCGTGTAGCGCGAAAAAATTTCGCGATTTTCTGCCCTTTCAGGGCTAATAACCTCTTTTTTGGAATTTCGGGGAAGCAATTAAATCATATAAAAAGTTCATACCGCTTCTATTCGAGGTTTTACGACATGTCAATCCGTGGACTTTCTGGCCTATTATGTATGTACATTGTACATGCATCAATTATTTTAGTAATAAGTATGATTAACAGTAAATAAATAAAATTGTGCATTTATACAGTGCTTTAATGTTTTGATGCATGAAATAGTTTCATTTTGTGGAGATACAGTAAAAAAAATATTACAACAATGAAGTGGGCTTTCACGAACGCAGTCTGTGTAGACAGTGTAGAGTAGATAGACAAAAGTGAAGCAATTGAAGAAAATAAATGTTGCAGGTGTTTATATTTGGACTACCCAAACATACCTTCTTATTTTTACCAAACTTTTACATTCTTTTGAAAGTTCAAAAATATAAAAGCACACAGGTAGGTATATACATTGTCTCCGTAATATTAAATTATAGGTATCTATATATATAAATGTGTATTTGGTATTATGTACGTTTGCAGTAGTATAGTAGGTACCATATAGTAATATGCATTTATGCTTTGGTATCATAATGAGTTTGTAAGCAATTCTCTAATTCGTTGCACATTTATTACATACCTAATTTAGTAATACATATCACTTACTGCATGGAGTGTGTAATAGAAAATATTTCTTCCATTCATTCAGTTATTTAAATGATTACATTAAATACAATGTAAATATGATGTTTTTGGGTTTAACAATTCCTTAGAGCAAAAGGATACAAAGAGCTCTATTTCGGTAAGTTAGAGGGGGGTGTACATTACAGTTCACAAGATTTCATAAGACTTTAAAACAAGGTTGAGCTGTTAAGTCGGCGAACTGTGATGTACAACGAGCAGTGATGTGTGAATGTGTGATCTTGCTGAGCGATATAAAAGGGCGATGCGGAGAGAAAGGAGTGAATGAGAAAATCGAATTGTAGCAGATAGGATCTCAATTTTCGGAGCTGAATCTTGGTAAAATTGTAAATGTTTGTGAAGTCAGTTAGAATAAATAAGTGAATTTCTCCAGTGAAAACTGTATTCTGTTGTGTTCCTGCATGTGCTTTTCATTTTCTCATCATTGTTTCTTGTATCAAAGTTGAGCATCGAAGACATTGTACGACATAGAAGAGTACGACATGCATTATATGGCATTTGATAAGGCCAAGTACAAATAGATAGACCATCAAGGGAAATTAAGATTATCGTGCAAAATTTCCTTGTTGCCAATTACATGCGAGTAATGGCTGTTTAACTTAATCATTTGTTAGTTCTAGGATTTTCGCATTGACTGTTAATAGGAGAATAATGGGGAAATTATTATGGACAGAGAAAGTAGTTGTCACTTATAGTTCCTGTATAAAATCTCTAGCATAGAATGTTAGTTGAAACGTTAGCGCAGTTATGTGGATAAGAAGTAATCATAGCCATTATTGGTGTTAGATGAAGGGTGAATTTAGCTTTGAGCTGGAAGGTAGTTTTGAATTCCGCTATAACATTGTATGTTCACCAAACCACACTTAGGTACTTGCTTTGCTCTATCTGGACCCTGGACGGGAGTCTACAACATGCTATTGCTTTCTCTGTCTACTTCTACTAGAATGACAATGTCCTCTAGAAATAGGGAAGGAGATAATGATCCTAAGCCAAACTCTTGTGCAGATAAGAAGGGAAAGAACATGTTAAGAAAGGCCATTAGCACACTTCAACTAATACATGTGTAAAAATAAGGAAACTATATAGGTAGAAGAAAATGTTTGTCTTGCCATTTTCCCTCACGTTCTGCATTATGCGTCTGAAATATCATACTTCTTCCTCTCAGGCTCCTATATTTTAGAAACATTTTGTGTATTAGTCCCTCACCATACGTATTTCATTTGCATCAAAACTAATGTTGCATTTTAAGGTTGACTCGTCGGAAGTATACCTTTTCATTCCCTTTCCCTACGTCAACCGGATACGTTTAGTTCAACATCAGCTCCATATGGGAGTAAAAACTGGTTATATACGCACACACCAATGCATTTGGAGTAGGGAGCATGTATTTGTTGGCTTTGGTTTCGATTCGGTTTCCTTTACCCTTCGGTGCACGGACGGGAATTCCAAGCCGCAGGGGAAGTATAAATTTTCAAAAGAATTAAATTCCCCAAATCTGTGATTTTCAAAAAGTGGGGAATTTTTACGTTTTCCTACGTTTTACTATTATCCTGCATAACCTGTTTTAGTAGATTTAGCCATCTGCTATAGGAAGGGTAATAGGTATATAGTGTCCACTATTTCCTATAAGTTTTAGACTGGCATCGCCCTCTGCCATAACACGGGTAGTGTCAATTATTCTGCATTAGCGTGGATAGTTGCCACCATTTCCAATTATTTCCTCTCCCCAAACGGGGGTAATTTTTGCCATTTTAAAATTTCTCATCTAACCCCACGGGGATGATTTATCCCCGTCAGGGTTAATTAACTCCCCGACAGGGGGCGGGGGTTAATTCTTCGATTTCCTAAATTTCACCCCGCCCTAGGGCTGGGTGGGGAGTTGGACCGCTTCCTAAAGGAACCTAGCTAATACAGTATGTTTCTTTACTGAGGTTCCATAGAAATTTACATGTATTAACTTTCAGTCTTATTTCATGATATTAGGCCTCTTAGTAAATAACTTTCCAAATGCAAAAATGGAAAAAATAAAAACTGTACAGTGCAAGTCAACAAAATAGACGTGACAAAAGCAACAACAGACGATAAGGTCAAAGCTGACGATTAGGCCAAAGTTGATAAGATGGTCAAAGTTGACGATAAGGCCAAAGTTTACGATAGGGTCAAAGGTCACAATAAGGTCAAAGTGATTTTGTTATATGGGAAATTTAGTTATAAGGGAAGTTTGTACAGAATTCAACAGGCTGTGCCCCGAGAGACCACGCATTAGTCAGGTGTTTGTGGTAAGGCTGTTGACCTATTCATGACCTTTGGCCTTATCGTGACCTTTGACCTTATCGTAAACTTTGGCGTTATCGTAAACTTTGACCATCTTATTAACTTTGGCCTAATCGTCAACTTTGACATTATCTACTTTGACCTTATCATCAGCTTTGACCTTATCGTCTGTTGTTGCTTTTGTCCCGTCAATTTTGTTGACTTGCTTTGTATAGTTTTTATTTTTTCCATTTTTGCATTTGGAAAGTTATTTACTAAGAGGCCTAGTATCATGAAATAAGACTGAAAGTTAATACATTCTATGGAACCTCAGTAAAGAAACGGCTCCCGATTTTTTTCATGCCGGGTTCCAAAATATAGAGTATATTGTCGTCTTAACTAACTTGAATTGGGAAATGAACGACACTCTAAAAAACCATATTATATCAAAAGTTTGGAGCACTTTTATCTTATAGTTCATTAATTGAATAGGCACTTGATATTGTTGATTTGATTTTTGAAAGTATGCGTATTATGTTGTGATTCATGCTAATAAATAAAACAGCTTGTGAGAGAGGTGGTAAATCAATCACTTGAAAAAATTTGACAAATTATCAATACCCTAAAGTTTCCAATATAGCTTATACTCAATGAAGACATATACTCAAGAATTTAAGGTATCTAAGTACTACTAAATAGTACCTAAGTACACCTTCGTTACTTCCATTAAATAAACATCTATCGCGCTGTACAAGAGAAAGTATTTTTACTGTTGTTTAATTGTGTTCGAAAGACCTTTAATTTCGGTATACCTATATACCTTCCGTAAATAATATGTTGCTTTCATTAGACAAAGCCATTAACATTCATAGGGTGTTTCCAGGAATGTGTTTGTTTCACATCCCCAATCTCTTCTTTATAATATACTAGTCGAAGTGCCCGTCAATAAATTGACGGGATTCTAGAAAGGTTTAATTCATAAAAAGCAAATAAT